>JBCAUJ010000042.1:169208-179323 GCA_038406275.1 Cataglyphis albicans
CACAGTTCAAACATTCTTATTATGTTTTAGAATGTTTGATTGTGATTGGTCAATTTTCTTATGGCCTTATGATTACGCCTAAAATTTTTTAATGTGCAATAGCCTTAACTCACTTACTTGTTATATAGGTTACACTGAGTTATATTAACTATTATAACATACATAGCTACCCAAGCAGGATATGAAATCACAATAATAATCAAATGATCTCAAATAATATCAAAATGACATAAAAATGACTTGAAAATGATTTTAAATTAATATCATAATAATTACTAAAAATCACCATTTTGACATTATTGTGATTTTCTGTTTTGCTTGGGTATAAGAGTGTGTTTGCTGAGTTAATATCAAATTTTAATTTGCTACATCTTTTCTAAACCAATGTCATGTCCCTTATTTATTTCTTATGGGAAATTACTTAGAAAAACTTCCTATAATATATTTAAGCGATAAAATTGGAGATATTATCTTCTGCATTTGCAGTTTTACCATGTCCACATATACAGGGTGTCGGGAGTCGATCACACCCGTTGTGTGCAGGTAGGGCAAGTAAAACTGAAAAAAGTCTTTTATCATTTTGTAACTTTTGCAATAATTATCAAAAATTTAATTTAAAAAGATCAGCCAATGTGCGAGTACTAGCGCGAGAAAAAATGACCCAGAGTCAATACAAAAGTTTGCGATTACTAAATGCGTGACAAAGTTTTGTCTACAAATGACAACGGTTAGATATGCGATGGATGATACATAACCGTGGATTCTCGTGTCTTAGCAACTACAATGGTTTTCCTTTTTTATTACGCGCTATTGGCCAATCTTTTTTGCTTCCTCATAAAGAAAGCTTATTTGTTTTTGTGGAAAATTTATTTTTCTAATTTTTATGACAATGTATTTAGAATGTTCTAAAACGTTGAAAAAACATATTTTTACAAAATGTTGAGTATGTATGTTTGTGTGTGCATCAAAAGACGTGGTTATCTGCCGTTTTTAAGATAATGCCGTAAATTTTAAGATAATGAGCTAAAATTTTTTATATGAATAAAGTATCATTCAAGGTTAGTTGATATTGTACTTGGCTAGGATTGATAAAGGGATTTATTTTTTATAAAATTTTAAATTCTTCAAAAAAAGGTGTTCTACTTCTACAAATTTTGAGATATTTATCTCATTTTTTTATATGAATCGAATATCATTAAAGGATAGTTGGTATTGAATTTGATGAGAATTGGTAAAAAAGAGTTTATTTTTAAAAAAATAAAATTTTGAATTTTTCAATAAGTGTGTGCATAAATGCTGTAATTTCCACAAATTTTGTGATATCAGATTAAATATTTTTACATTAATACACTAGCATTAAAGAATGATAAGTATTGATTTTAATGAAAATTGATGAAAGTTTATTATTTATAAAATTTTGACTTTTTCTAAAAAAAAAAGATGTGATTGCGTTAACTTCATTAAATTTTGATATCCCGGACTAAATATTTTTACATTAATAGAATATCGTAAATATCATTAAAGTATGATTAGTACTGAATTTGATTAGAATTGTTGAGACGATTCAGTTTTTATGAAATTTTGATTTTTTCAATAAATGTTTGTTCACGACTTAATTTCTGCAAATTTTTTAAATATTAGATTAAGGCTTCTGAGTAGTGGCGGCGAAAATTCGACGACCGAACATTTGCGAGCGGCGAGCATTTTCATAATCGCTCAGTGTCTATCTCTATTCTCTATCCTCACGCACGAATTTTGACTACATGTTCAGATGATGCGATATGTCTGTTTAATAAGCTCCTAATACACTTCATTTGTAACTTATATGATAAGTTATTGGACAGAGTTCTTATTTCTATGTCGCCACCGTCAACTCAGAGTTTCGCGACTACTCAGGAGTCTTAAATTGTTTTATATGAATAGAATATCATTAAATTATGATTGGTAAAACTATTTTAGAGTCTCGAAAATTAATATCATTTCGATTTGTAATTATGATTACTGATATTATAAAAAAAAGGAAATAAAATTATGAGGAAGTTATGTTTTAAATTTTTATTAGCACAATTTTTTACTTGTTAATTAATTTTTCGAGAATTACTACGAAAATTGCAAAATGATAAAGGACTTTTCTTCTCAGTTTTATTTGCTTTAACTGTATACGACGGGTGCAGTTGACTCCAAATATCTTGTATATACACACCTTGTCTGATAAAAACAGATAAAAAGGAGCATGATGATTGTATTGATATATTCTATTAATTATTAATAATCGATGTAAAAGAAAGAAGAAAAAAAACCTTAATATTTACTTTAATATAAATGCAACAATAAAAGCAACTTTGAAATTGTTGCATAATTTTTTATCAAATGTTTTCTAACAATGTGTGTCACTTTTAAAATATTAAATTAAATATATAATCGTGTCTTGCAATACATTAATAATATATTTATGTTGAATATTAATACATTAGATATCTTTTAAACGTATTTTTTAAGCTTCTTTTAAGCACTTCTTTCTTACTTCACTCAATTTTTTTATTTCAATCATTTTAAATCGCGAAATTATATGAATATTTTTTTCTATATGAAATATCAAAAGTAATTATATTTTTCGTCACTCCTATTCTAGTAATATAGATTGATCAAATATAACGAGAACATTCTTTTTTCACAAGTGCTTTATATTGCTATATATTTAAATTTATTAAATATTTGTTATAGTGCTATATATTTCAATTTATTAAATATTTATTATAGTGCTATATATTTAAATTTATTAAATATTTGTTATAGTGCTATATATTTAAATTTATTAAATATTTGTTAAGGATGTTCTGGATGTACAATAGTAGCAAAAAATTGTCAAAATTAAAAAGAACATGTTCCTTACGTTTATACTGTTTGAAAAATTAAAAAAATAAATTCGGGTCATGAAAAAAATTAAAGTATCACAAAATAATATGAATTTTGACGTTTCCGTAAAAGAAAATAGTTGTAATTAATATTCTTCCTAATTTATGGCAAAAATTTTGATCATGAATACTCTCTGAATCAACTGCAAAAGAAACAATGAAAAACGAGTAATTTGCAAAAAGAGACAGATATTTTTCTACAATTTTTAGTAAATAACTTTTAAACGAATTAGTGGATCTAAATCAAGTTTTGCATAAATATTTATAATATGCAAGATGATGACAAAAAAATGATTTATTTCAATGCATTTTGCAAGAAAAAAGATGTATATAATTTTTCTTTTGACGATATAATTCTTTTGACAAATTTAATATGACATTAATAAGAAATTAAAAGTTTTAATTTAATATTACATATTGCAAAGTTGACAACTGCTAATTAAAATTTCGAAAATGATCACAAAGAACAAGATTATATGAAGATTAAACATAAAGATCATAAAACATGAAACGGATTAAAAAGCGAGAGATATGTATACATGTATATATGTATATATGCAGTGTGTATATATGCAGTATGTATAGTTTTATAATAAGAATACAATCTTATACAATCTAATAGATTTCAAGACAAATGAATGAAAAGGCAATTCCCTCGGCAAAAATACTTTAATGAAAAAAAAAAGATTATAAAAACTGACAATACAAATGAGGATCGCGGAATATTATAATAAATTTCAACTTTAATGTATACTTTATTATAGCAAGCCTTGTCTCTTAAGATCCTCATACGTTTTGCGATTGACTACATTGCCAAGCGAGTCTTCAAATTCTTCCTCTTGTTCTGGTTGCCAACGTTCTGCTTGTTTCTGTGTTTTCAGCTTTTCCCACAGAGCAAGTGCATCTTCAATTTGAGTAACATTGGCGAAATGTGCCGTGTTCGGAATGCCGAGACAACGCATGCCATGAGCATGTCTCCATTCCGCAAAGTGTCTCTGAAATGCCTTTGGACCTTTATATGTGAAATTGCCACAAATTTCGCAATTGTAACTAATGTTTAGACCATGTAGTTTGTACAACCAATAAGGTATGGGTTTCCCATCCCAGCCCAAAGGTAAATTTTTTGGATTATATGGAACCTCATTATCATCCTCTTCTTCTGATTCGCTTGCACTTGCCTCTGCATCAGAATCGCCTCTTTCGCCTTCGGTTCTTGCTTGTTTTCTTTGTACATTTTCTTTCGTGGCTACTCGTTGACTGGATACTAGTTCGGCGAGCCTATACACATGAGCTTCTAATCGTGCAATTTCCTTTTGCTTTTCGGAATCTCTAGTCTTAGCTGACTTTCCCTTTCGATTCTTAGCTAATAAATTGGGATCTAAAGAGGCTTCGCCTTTCGTACTAAAAAGTCGTTGCGCCCGTTCCTCGAGCGTACCTCCGCATTTGAGTCCTAAAGCCATCAAAGCTGATTTTAATCTATCCAAACCAAGAGATGCTAACTCTTCCCACGATGAGAATGCAGATAATTCCAAGTGTGCTCCTACATGAGTCAAAGCACTTCCAGCTTCCTTGGGCCAACCAGGAAATGTGCTCTTCTCCCAATGAGTCTGAAAATCTTTATTGGCTTCTGTAATCTCTGTACTAATATCAAGTAAAGGTCTTACTCTACTCAGATAATCTGTTAAATATCCTAATAAGGACTCAACATATTTTTGATACTCTGCATTCTTTCTCTCTCTAGGTATATCAAATAAGTGATCAAAAGTTGATAGATAAGTTATATAATCTACTTTTTCTATTCCTTTAAGATTAATGTATTTTTGATAACACTCATGAAGATCGAGATATTTTCCATAACCTTCCTCATCTGTAAATTCGACAAGATTGGACAGTTCTTCTGTTGGGTTTTCTCTCATTTTAGCTAATTCCTCAAATTCAACAGACATGGGAACACTAATTTCATTAGGATGTCGCCGATAAAATTCCTTTATCGACTTCAAACGTGAATAAAATTCTGAGAATTCATTTGGACCAGATAGTGCTTGAACCTAAGAACATACTCAACATATATCAAGATATAAAAATAAAACATTTAAACTATTAAATTAAAAGATACGAACACACACACATACACACACACACACACACACACACACACACACACACACACACACACACACACAAGCCTTTTTATTTTCATAAATATTGACTTTCCAACAAAAACGTTTAAGACAAAGTTAAATCATTTTGAAAGATCTACATTTTTGTAATTTTAATTTCTTTTTTTTCAGGAAGAGACATCAAAAAGTTTTGTAAGTCACTAGTCAAAGTTTTTTAACAAAAAGCACTATTTTTAATCAATTAAATTGTAGATGACAAATCTAACGACTTATAACACTTTAATTATGGGGTGATTTTGATATGAAAAAATCTAGAAAAACAGGAAAAGTAATAAAAAATAAGTAATAAAAATAATAATTTCTCAAATAAAATAAATTAATTTTACTTAATAAAATATTCAGAGTTGCCCTTTCATGAATATGTTCTTTAAGAAAAAACAGTTGCGTAAACTTTTTGCAACATATCTTTTAAAATCGTTCGATAAGCATTGGTAATAATTGCTTCATATCTTCAAGCTTGATAAACACAAAAAAACAAAATGTGTATATGCAATTTCATTGGAATAATATGAACAAATACTATATTGAGATGATCAATTACCGAAAATATGAAGCAATGTTTTATCAATGCCAATTAGCTTCAAAAGATAGTACTTTATTAAATAAAATTAATGTATTCTGTTTGAAAAATTATTTTTATTATCTACTTATTTCAATCATATTGTTTTTCTGGATTTTTTCGTTTCAATGTCATTTCGCAGTCAAGGTGTTGTAGATCGTTAGATTCGTCTTTTCATTTTCTACAATTATAACTGCTTAAAAATAGAGTTTTTCATTTAAAAAAGTTGAGATAAAAAACATTTTGGCGCTTTTACCTAAAAAAAAGCTAAGACAACCAAAAAAATGTGCTCCTTTCAAAATAATTTAACTTTTATCTTACATCTTTTTGTCTAAATCAATATTTATAATGATATCTTAGAAAACAATTTCTAATAATTCATTTTGTATAATCTTAAATACATCAAACTCAAAACAAATTTATCCTTTCATTTGTTGACTTTATTAGATAAATCTGCAGTTGTGAAATGTAAAATGACTATTAACATGAAAGTTAAATATCTAAGAAATATTTGTTTCGAAATACATATACCTTATATGATACTTGCTTCTCAGAATTTGCCACTCTATATAATTTTACTATAAAGCCAGTAGCACATAATGCTATTTTATTTGCTGGGAAGATATTACGGTTCTTGAAACGAGGTTGAAACAAGAAGGAAATTACAAAAGTAAACAGATTTACTAGATTTCAACAAATGAAATTGTAGATATTTTATTAAATTTCCTCATTTTTGTATTTTCTTCGAAAAGCGTAATAGGCCTCCTTGCTGGATTGCTTGCATGTACTTGTACTGACAAACTTGCTATCTACTAGATTGGATATTGTGTCTGCTGGTAATGCTGCTGATTTGCTGGATTTCCATAATAGCTAACAATGTTTTCTTTGCTTGGTCTTGTATTGGCTCCTTGCAAGAACCAATCAAAATACAACAGGTTAGGGTTAGGTTATATAAAAGAAGTTACGTTAAAATTTTTTTTTGTAGATGTTGATGAATGGAAAGAAATATGATGCATATAATGCAGATACATTTTATCAACGTTGTACTGCAGTAGTAATAGCTTGCTTCATATTTATTTACCAAATGCTAGTACAAGCTAGCACAAAAGATCATCGTCTGAAGCCAAATTAGCTAAATGATCAATGATATTTGGCAGCAATGGTGCTCACGACAGCAAGTATGTAATCTAGCTAGCAATCCAACAGATAAAATAGCAATGTGTGTCACTTGCTTAAGAAAATATTCTACTTGAAAAAATAAAATTGATTTTAAAGTTTGTTTTACGTCTTACTCATAAAAAAAGTAACGGCATACATTTCAAAACTGTAAAATTCTCTAACTTCAATTTTTCCTATTATTTAAAAATATATTGGATGAATAATTAAAAAATCATCTTTTGTGTATGTATATATAGACATATTCACACATATCCATAAATACATATACTTATATATATATATTTTTTTTTAAGTTACATATTTATAGTGCATGTATGTGTGTGTGTATATATATATATATATATATATATATATATATATATAAATACATATACAATTTTTTATTAACATACTTCCTCTTTCCTCTGTCCATCTTTATCCTCATATAAATCTTGCAAATGCATTGTGCTATCCATATATTGATCCAATAACATTTTTAGACGATGTTCCGAATTGATGTTTTCGCGATGACCCGCTTTTCTATGTAACATCTCTTTTACCATTGCATCCATCAATCGTTCCCTTTCTTCATGATATCGTCGTTGTTGTTCCAATATCGTTTCCATTTTTATTTTAATATAAAAAATGTAATCTATTTTAACTTTTACATTGACTCACAAATCACTTACGCCACAAGATAGGTGATTAAATACAATTTAATCCATAGATAATGTAAGAAAAATAGATAGTTAATTCCCGTATTCCGCTTTAGAGAACAAAGAGAGTTGTTACGTCTCAGCGACACTCTTTTTCTCTCTATACTTCAGTTAGTAAGAAAAAGATTGCTCTCTATTTTTATAGGGCAATCTGCTTCCATCAGCTAAATCCCAGGGACGCCGAGAGCTAGAACTAACCTAGTGGATCTAGGGGAATGGCGTAGCGCGGAACTTGTTGGTTATTAGGAAGTTTTACTAGATATTATAGAGATATGAACGCAACTAGATATATGTAATTCGGAGATTAATCAGGTTTAAAGAATAGAATTTTAATATTATAATAAAAGAAAGATATCAATTATATATCCAAATATCTAATATATTTGTCTACGTTCAAATGATTTTCAGTTAATTGATATTTTAATTGAGAGCTTAGCTCACGAGGAGGAATTGTTAAATTATGTAAATAACTTTTCTTAAAATGTGTTATATTTTGATATAATTGATTTAGTAATATAAATTCTGGCATATACGTGAATAGGCCAATAGGGTCACTTATTAGATAGAAACCGTTATTAGTTAAGTCGATTTTATTACTAAGTTTTATTTGTGAATGTTTTTGAATGTCTTTATGAAATCTATAAGAAAATTTCAGGCTATTTATAAGAGTTAGAGAAAAAGAAACTCTTTTGCAAGATATTATACGAGGTTTTGAATTATTAGTAGGATGTTTAAACTAAGATAGATTAGAAGTGCATTTGACGAGTTTCTTTATGAAACGCGTTATGCCAGATCTATGGTTTCGTTTTTTACGGCAAGCCCGCTTGTATTGCGCGTTCATCATATGCAAGAGGCTTGTTACTTAAGATATATAACATATCATTCAATAAGTCCCCGGTCTGACACATATATTGCAACATTGTTGACAGACCCACGTGATTTCTAAAAAAAAAATTGTTTTTTCTTAGTTAGACCGGAGACTTATTGAGTGATGTGTTAAATATATATTTAATTAGAAACCATACAAGAGTTAGAGAATTAAGATTTAAAAAGGAATATTATAATAGAAATTAAGGTTAACTAATAAATTATGGACTAAATAATAGAGAGTTAGTTAGATTGAATTAATTTATTATGAGAATTGTCTAAGGAATAAAGTCTTTTATTTAATATCAATACTTGATTATAATATGACTCTAAATTTCTGATAGAAAGAGAAGGTTTAGAAAAGAGGTTGAATGTCGCCAGAGGCACCGTAATAAGCGCTCGGCAACAATGGAATTTTAGAAAGAACGGGTAATGTCGCCAGGGCACCGTGATCAGCGCTCGGCAACTAGGTTCAAAGATTGGGTTGTGTTCAGAAAATTAGATAATAAATTTTGATTTTAATTTAATCTCCTGCTGTCATTTCTTGTGGAAGGTTTATAAATTGATAAGAAACGCCGCCAGGACACCTTGTTCAGCGCTCGGCAACTAGATTTAAGGGTTATATCAAGAATTCAAAAGAAAGAAGAAGTTTGCCAGGGCACCATAAGCGCTCGGCAACGAGGTTATAGGGTTATATCCAGAATTTAGAAATAAAGGTGGGGGATCGCCAGGAGCACCATAAACGCTCGGCAACAATGGATTTTCGGAAAAAAGAACAAATGTTGCAAGATTAAGTCAGGTTTAAATGACAACAGTAGTGTATATTTTGCATGGAATTTATAAATCTTACTTAGTATTGATATTATGGGGGTGTTTTAAATAATAGTAGGATAATAGATTAAAGTTGACTGACTGGATACTGTCAGCAACTTGCTAATGCTTGACAGGGGATTTCTTATTATTTAGAGGATGAAAAAGTAATTGAATGATATTAGAGGTTGTCAGTCAATTAAAATAAAGTTTCTAATATTTATGGAAAGACGGGGATTTATAGTAAGTGTAAGTACTTACCGTGATGTGGCAGGAAAATCTTTCTTTCTGCTCAAGTTCTCAAGGTCGTACTCTGTTAAGCCCTTCTCTCATCTTTTCTCGGTCGTAGATGATTTAGGCCGGATAAAAGTACACAGACGTATGCACAAAGTTTTTTATTTCCTTAGTTTTGCACAACTTAAACACTGAATCGACAGTAATAACAATTAATATGTTAATCAAAATTGTACGCAAACAATGACCAGATGCAGAGCGGATGAATGATTCGAAAAAGAGTTCGTGAGTGAATAAATTTAATAATGAACGAATAATACGGAGCGAATATATAATACTTGTACGAAATAGTAATAAAATAGTAATGAATAATGCTGACTAAGAATTGAATGAATGTTGAATGGCTCTTAATTGAATGGCTGACCGACTAACTGACTAACTTACTGACTCTTAATTGAATACTTTTAATTGAATGCTCTTAATTAAATTCTCCTGAGGTTCGAAATCGCCGGCTTATATATACTGTCTAAACAAAAGGTTTTTGGGCCGTGTGCAGGTCACGCGTTGCGCATTGGAATGTTCTTAGGATGATTCAGTGAAGAACTTCCGAGAAGAAAGATTTTTAACAACAATTCTTCTGAGAATTGTCGATCGATATGTTTATTTGCCTATTAAG
>JBCAUJ010000042.1:192712-203622 GCA_038406275.1 Cataglyphis albicans
TAATTATATTGAATAAAGTGAACGAACAGCACCACTGTCCTTGTACCATGAGAAGAACACCGATTAGCTAATTTAACTTCAATCACTTACAATAGGCTGCCAAATAAGTACACTGTACAAAAAGCAAGTTAATACTATATAGACAATTCATACTTACTAGTCTTCTATCCATGTAGATCTGATATATCAATTTGATCTGGAGGTCTTCTTTTATAATACCGGCTATCAAATTATTGCACATTACATAAAACCATGTTTCGCCCCACTACGTTCTGCAGGATGGACTGCGTCATTAATGGTGCGCTATCGCGGGAATAAAGTTGCGTATGCGCACTTTAAGCAAACGCTATGTCTCATTATAATACAGGCAGGGTTCGGGGAGCACGCTTTTAGCGCTATGAGCATGCTCTGTCCTTGTTCAACTTCAATAAATAACAAAGATAGAGCACGCTCATAGCGCTAAAAGCGTGCTCCCCGAACTCATAGTCATTTTGATATCAATATGACATTGATTAAATTTTTCCCAATATTGCTCATGTCAACATATATGGTATCAATTTTATAGCGCCGATCTTTAGCCGGATACACATCAGTGAGCCGCGCGCCTAGTGCGCCGCTGTAACAGCTGAACGCTCACACACACACTATCAGGCGCGTGGCTCACCAACATGCGCTTGACTAAAGAACAGCGACAGCACTTTTCGATTCAATTTGGCTCAATCTACCTTCACACTTCGGGTGTGTCAAAAGTTTTGGGACTCCCTGTATATGACAAAAACATTTAATACAATTTAAATTATAATTAAATAACTAAACAATTAAATTTAAATAAGTTAATAGTTGCAAAATGTAAAATTTTATTTAAATAAAAATTATTAGACTCTACAAATTATTTTCACTCTTTCGGACATTTATCTGTCTAATTTCTAAACAATTAGTTCAATGCATGAATTATCTGTGTTGGGATTGTATCAGAAATGAAATTGATAGAAATAATAATAACTACGTAACATGATTATATAAATATATTCCATAAATCTATTATAAATATTTACATATAAAAATGAGAATAATATAAAAAACATGTTAATTAAAAAATGATAATAATTCAATATACTGACAGAATGCATATTAATATCTTTCTATAAAAATTAGTTTATGCAATACTTAATATCTATAATCATACATGATACAAAAGTTATTTATTCTAGTTTTTGCAATGCCGTAAATTGTTCAGTTAACTAGTTGTTTTATCAAAATGTTGAATTTGCTAAGGCACAATATAATTTCGTGCCGACTAGCATAATATTGTTATTACATGTAACTACTATCTCAAAGAACTATAGGATCTACCGCAGATAATAACGGCACATTGATGCGTGTCAAGGATTTAGTTGATGGTTTGTTGGCAATGAAATCCGTTCTCATCGTGTTAAACCAAAGAAAGAAAAAGGAAGAAAGAAAGACTAAAAATGTTTCATGGAATTTTAGCTTAATTACATATTTGAAAGAAAGAATTACACATTGAAAAATTCTAAATTAATTAAATAATATAACGGTCAATATGTATTAAAAAACAAGCAAAACAGTTTATCGCAAAGAAAAAGTTTATTTTAAAAAATTATATAATATAAAATCAAATTTTTTATTACGTATGACGCTAATAGCAAAAATAAATTAAATAAATATAAAAGATAACATTGTAACATATATGTATATGTATGTGTATATGTATAAACCATTGTAATATCTAAATAATACAATTATATACATATATAAATCTGCTAATAATTTAAATAATCGTATTTTGTAATAGTATTTTAAGATTAAATTATTAAATTATTATTTGCTAGACGACTGTTTTCACGAGGCGACACACGGAAGATTTTAAAACTATATAGGGCGTCTCAGAAGAAAATGCCAATATTCTATAGGAGGTGATGATATCGGTTATTTTAAGCAAAAAATGTTCATATAAAAGAATGTCTTATTTCAGATGATTTCTGAGATAAAGCTGCTCGAATATACAAGTGTAATGCATTGATAAGAAAGAAATACTATGTACTATTTCTAATTTATTGTTCACAAGTTATATTTTTTATTTATCATTTTTTATGTTTTATTTTTTATTTATTTAATTTTTTTTTGCAATGGAGAATACTTATTTCTATGAATGTTTTTGTTTAAAATGACTGGTATCATCACTTTTTTCTGACTGATACTATCAGAATATTGACTTTTTTCTTAATATATATTCTCTATAATAAATATTTATTTTATCCGTTTCCATGAATATAAAGTATATTTTATATTGGTAAATATTTTGTATTTTAGCAAAGTTGCGAAGTGATGCTATCGCATTTAGAAAGGATTAATCTACTGAAATATATGCGTTGTTTCTTTTCAGTTCGTTGGTGGTTTCTCCTGAAGTGCCAGTATTGCGCTTGACATCATACCGTACGGATTAGTATTTCTTAAGGATCCGTTTCGCTCCTACAATATTCAATATTAATATCAAAAAGGTAAGCAATTTATTCGTTTTTTTAATTTTTTTTTTATTTAAAACTGTGTTATACTTTTGATGTAGTTTCTCTTTGCAAGTATATTTTAAATTTTTATCTCAAGAATTAAAGACCGTTTAAGACAATTTATAATTTGCAAAAAATTCAAGATAAAAATCTATTTAGAATTTTATTTTGTTCTAATATGTGTGTATGTATGTAGTTGTATTGAAATGTATTTTATATATGTGTATAGTTTACTCCTTCAAATGTTTTTTTTTTATATTATACATACATAAAATTTTATATAGAGTGTCGTTATTTGAGATTTATATAAGTTTTATTAAAAAATGCGTATTTCAAAAAAATTGCGATTTATTTTTGATATTCTTTGGTTAAGTAAAAGCACACTCTTAAATGATTTATTAGAAAAACAATAACGTTCATCTTCTTCCGCACGATCTGTTATAAGTCATGCAAGTAAAACAACAATGGTCTTCTCTCTCAACATTGGTAACAACTAGCAATTATAGTATTTTTTGCGCGCACGTAATCTGCAATGCAGATGAAGAAATGTGATAGTATTCTCTAAAATAATGTGTTGTTTATAAGTAAACAGCTAAAAACAGCAGAATAAAAAAACAAAAATAATATCTCAATTAAATAGTAAGATTTTATATGTTAATTAAATAATACATTTTTAATAGCAAATTTTAAAATATATATTTTCCATAATAAATTATCAAATATATTACGAATATCAAATTTTCTTAATAAAACATTATTCAATCGTAGTTAACAAATGTTTTAAATTTTAAAGAGAGGAAGTTTTTGACGTTGATGTATATTACAAGATAGAATGCATTGCGAAACCGTTATGTAAAAGACATGACATTCATATTAACACAGTACTTGCTATCGTATGTGCCATGGTTATTTCATATTTTTCTATAATGAGTAAAAGGGAAATCATAAAGTGTCATTTACATTATTTGTAAAAGTGTCATTTTATAATTAAATAAAAATTGTGTAACGCACAATATAGTTTTATGAAAAATTATTTTAAGAAATATCAAAATTTTTTTTGATATTATAGGCAAACAAAGAGAATGAGAATTGCACACGTGACATATGGAAGAAATATGCACAATACAAGCTGAATATTATATATTTTAGTTATATTAATCAATTTTGATCTAAATTCAGAAACGTACAAAATACGTCAAAATGACAATGCTCAAGACTTTCTTCAGGAGGATAAGCAAAGATTTCCATCAAAAAGAGTTGATGCCATTGAAGTTAATATTTTTTGTGCAAGCATCCAGTAAGTAATTTAGTAAGCAGTTTTTTTATTATAGATTATATTATAGATTTAATAACATGCATTTTTTTATTTTGTCTTTGTTATAAATATATTATGTATAATAAAATAATATTTAATAAAATTTTAAAAATAAATAAAGTTTTGATAGAATACTTTTAGCGTAACGACGAATTCTTATGATCCTTTTTAGCACTTTATGTATTGTATCCATATTTAACAATACACATGAGAGAATTGGGAATAAATGTAGAAGAAACTGCGATAATGAGTTCCATTATTCCTCTTGTAGCTGTAGTAATGCCGCCGCTTGCCGGTATGTTAGCTGATCGAATAGGAAATTTCAGAGTAAGTTAATTAATTTTTGCAATATATGTATACACATATACATCTACATATATGTAAACAGATTATTACAAATTGATGTAATTTGAATCTGTTGATGTGTTTTTACTGTCGTGCATTTACTTTCGTGCATTATTTTAAATCTCTTTATTAACATATATATACATACAAAAAATATGAATTTTTATACTAATAAGATCTTTGGCAATTTTGTTTCCTCACAAAGGAAACTTTATTTTTATGAAACTTTTTTTTATTTTTTTACGCTAATGTATTCAGAATGTTCCAAAACATTGAAAAATTACATTTTTTTTTTAATATTCCGTGTGTATGTGTGTGCTATGTAAGGAGGGATTTCACAACATTGGAAACATGGTAGTACATTAGTCCGATGTCGGCTTTTGCCAACATGATCTCTAAATTTTTAAGTTTTCTGTGACGTTTATATGAGAATAAAAAACAGCATGCAAATTAGAAATTTCCACATTGTTTCTTTATCATTTTATTTCGCTTACAAAGCTTTCTCTATGAAGAAGCCAAAAATTGAAACATGCTCTTGTAAGCGAAATAAAATAGTGAAGAAGCAAAGTGCAAGTTTCTAATTTGCATGCTTTTTTTTGACAGATTTTGTTATCGGTTTTTTCTATATTTGGAGGCTTTGCGGCGTTATTATTGCTACTTGTGCCAACCGGCAGGATGATGGTGAATTTTCCTGAGAATATAATCATGGAGCTCGGTTGTCAAGGTAAAAGTGATTCATTATTATATACAATGAGCCAGACTTATCCGTGTGAGACAAAATTAGATTCGGACATCACCATAAAAATAGAAAGTTGTGGGTAAGTTAAAAATTGCAATTAGACATTGTTATATAATTTTATAGAGAGAGATGTAATGTACTTAAAAAAAAAACAAGAAAGTAAAAATCATTTAACAATTATTTTTTTATTTCGTATCAAGCAAAATTTTTTTGTATCTCAATTTTGTATCTGTTTTGTTTTATAAATCCTTCTATTATCAATATGTGATTAATTGCAAACTGTAAAATAGGAAAGTAATTAATAATTTTGGTTTATCATTTTTTTACATAGATACGATAACTTCTTCGAAAAGATGATACGTTTCTAATTTATCATATTATATTTTTAATTTTTAAGAAACATTAAGATATTTGAAAGATATAAAACATGACTTCGAGATCTCTTTTAGATATGCGAGTTATCTAAGTTCAAATCACACCACAAATACAACATAAAACGACAGTATTGTTGCAAATAAAAAAGTAATTTTTTACTAACTACTCGCGATTAAATCTTACAAAGTAATGTACATGTCTTCCTGTTTGTTTTGCTTTAACTTAATAACTTAATTTTGAGTAAATCAAATGTTGATCTCTTATAAATCTATATTCTCTTGCTAATGACATTTTAATAATAAAAAATTTATTCGAGAGCGTTATTTGCTAAATTAAAATGACATTTTAATTGGTTTTGTTCATGCCGTTTTTCTTATTGTAAATTATGCCGTACAAACATTTAAATATTAATATATTTTTTGCGCATAACACAGATTCACGTGTCACATGGAAACAGACAACGAAACAGATCAAAATTTGATTCTAAAATCGAGACTTTATACCGTCAGACGTTTTAATTTTCAGACTGGTGAAAATATTTTGTACAAATACATTCCTACGCAGAGTGATTTGTCAATGGTATGTTATGCATTAAACATATATTAACATAGATTAACATTAATATATATAACATATATTAACAAACAGATTTTCCTTGAGAAAATGTGATACTTAATATCAAATAAGCGATGAGCAAATTAGATATGAATGCTGATCATAATAGACTCACGCGCGTGTAATATATATATTTAATTTTTTAATTATTTATATACAGAATATTTTTAGTGATGTGAGCATAGTTTTCGGAAACAAAGTGAGATAACAAAAAATGTTTTAGATAAAAGTTGTAGGGTTCCAAGAGGAATACCGTGACCTTAGATTATTCTTGGAATGCGATTTTGAAGGTCATTTTGAGGTCAATTTGGTTTTTTAAATGGGAGGGTACTTTTTTTTGTAGAAATAAAAAAAGCGTGCAATTTTGAGTCTAAAAGTACTAATATATTATCTTATTCTTAATCTTAATATATTCATATATTTACATATGTAGTATACTTTAAAAAAAACCTTACAAAGTAAAAAATAATAAGTACATAAAAAAAATCCTAACTTGTACGCAAAAAATTACAAAACTTTTAATTTTTTCTCTAAAAAATAACTTAAAAAAAAATTTTTTCTTGAAAAATAATTTCCACTTAAAAAATAAAAATCGAAACTAAATATGAAATCAATAGTTAACCAACCAAGTACATAGAAACTAATTCAGTTGAAAGTTTAGTTTGTACAGAATTGTAATTGAAATAATATTTGAAATAATATTTGTCATAAATACAATCTTGCAATTATAGAAATATTATAGATTCTCTGAAGAAAATTAAAGTGCATTCTATCAAGAAGATTACATTATTATATTTTCTCTCCCCCAAATAAATATTTTGTACAATATATTAAATAACTATATTGCGGATATATTTAACAATTATATTGCGGATTTTATTACAAATAAGTAAATCATAAAAAACTATTTAATCCTTAGTGTAATAATGTTGATCACATTGATTACTAATTTCGAATTTAGAAGTGTCTTGTGCGAAACTGATTGTGAAATTAATCATAAACTTTTCAGATAAGCCCTAAACGAAAAGGATGAAGATTAAAGCGATATACAAATACTTGGCATGTCCATGTCGCATTATATTTCATATTAATATATTGATAATGATATAATAATAATGCATATTATATTAATATATTGATATAATATATTGATAATAATAATCTTGCAAATTCTTATTTTACATTGGGCACCCCAAGTATGTCGCTTTAATTTTCCTTTTCGGGCTTATCTGGTAAAGCTTAATGATTAATTTCACAATAAGTCGATTAGTTTCGCACAGAGCAATTTTAAATTTGAAATTAATCAATGTGATCAACGTTATTATACGTTATTATATGTGATTAACGTTATATACTAAGGATTAAGTAGTTTTTATGATTTACTTATTTGTAATAAAATCCGCAATATAATAGTGTTATTTAATATATTATATAAAATAATATATTATAATTAAATATAATTATATATATTAAAAATAATATATTTATATATTATATAAAATATTTATTTGAGGAAAGGAGAATATAATAATGTAATTTTTTGACAGAAATAAAATGCATTTTAATTTTCTCCAGAGAATCTATAATATTTTTATAATTTATAATTGCAAGATTGTATTTATGACAAATTTTATTTCAAATTACAACTTTCTACAAACTAAACTTTCTACTGAACTAGTTTCTATGTACTTGGCTGTGTAGTTAACTATTGATTTCATATTTAGTTTTGATTTTTATTTTTTAAATGGAAATTATTTTCCAAGAAAAAATTCTTTTAAAAGTTTTTTAGAGAAAAAAGTTTTGTAATTTTTTGCGTACAAATTAGGATTTTTTTATGTACTTGGTACTTCTTTACCTTTGTAAGGTTTTTTTAGAGGGATCTTACTGCTTTTTGTTATAACTATTTTTCATAAAAATTAATATTTTTTCTGCAAATAACTTTTTTATAAAAATTTATATTTCTTCTGCCAAATTTAAAAATTATATTTTAAGGATGAATATTAAAATTTTTGTTAATAATTTTTTGCATTTAAATTAGGATTTTTTTTTATATACTTTTTATATACTATTTTTTTTATTTTTGTAAAGTTTTTTGCTTTCTCTCCTATAGAAGCTTTGTTTCTGTGGAAAATTTTTTTTTCTAATTTTGATACCAATGTCCTTAGAGTGTTCTAAAATGTCGAAAAAACATATTTTTACAAAATGTCAAGTATCTGTGTATGTACGTTTGTATATGCATTAAGGATGCGATTCGATTATCTACCGTAAATTTTAAGATAATGAGCTAAAATTTTTTATATGGCTAAAGTATCATTCAAGGTTGATTAGTATTGTATTTGGCTATGATCGATAAAGGAGTTTATTTTTTATAAAATTTTAAATTCTTCAAAAAAAGATTATGTTGTTCTAACTTCTGCAAATTTTAGATATTTATTTAATTTTTTTTTTACATGAATAGAATATCATTAAAGGATGGTTAGTATTGAATTTGATGAGAATTAATAAAAGGGTTTATTTTTTATGAAATTTAAAATTCTTTAATAAATGTATGCGCATGCTGTAACTTCCACAAATTTTGAGATATTAGGCTAAATATTTTTATATTAATAGACTAGCATTAGGGAATGTTTGGTATTGATTTTAATGAGAATTGTTGAAAGAATTCATTTTTTATAAAATTTTGACTTTTTCTAAAAAAACAAAAAAAATATGGTTGCTTTAACTTCATCAAATTTTGAGATATTGGGCTAAATATTTTTACATTAATAGAGTGTCATTAAAGCATGGTTGGTATTGAATTTGATTAGAATTATTGAAACGTTCATTTTTTATAAAATTTTGAATTTTTTAATAAATGTTTGTTTACGACCTAATTTCTGCAAATTTTTTAAATATTAGATTCAATTGTTTTACATAAATAAAATTTCATTAAATTATGAAGATTTGACGATTTGTAATTACAATTACTGATATAAAAAAAGGAAATAAAACTATGAAGAAGCCATGTACAAGTTTTTAATTTGTCCAATTTTTACTTGTTTTTAGTTAGAATAATAGTATATTAATAAATCACACGAAATTAATATTTGTTTCGATAAATAGCTTTCGTTTATAAATTGTTAAGTATTAATTGTACAGATTAAATTGTTAGACAAATTGTAAAGATATCTTTTAAAAACTTTTGCGATTGCGTGTAATAAGCCGGCCCCAGGTCCCATTAACATCACGAATATTCGTAAGTGAAGGCATTCGCGAGTATTGTGGGATTCAAACTATTTCGTTACTTGTGTTCATGCTCACTTTTTTCTCGCTGGTTGTCGATAAACTATTGCGAATTAAATTGTATATGTAGTATGTATACAAATAACAGAGTAGTCTGGGAGATCTACATTTGGCATCGGCCAAAATCGCGCATAATCGCACTCATTAATATTCGCAATGTGTGTGGCACCGGCTATAAGATATACATACTATGATGACACACATAACTATTTGCTCTCACTGTATGAATGCTAACAAAGTGAGATTCCATATACAAAACAATAGCGCTATATATAAACAATAGCCGCAGCACGACTTTATTTATACATTTAGCAGTATGTCAATGCAACACAGTGAGATATACATATATACATATACACTCTCTTTCTCTCTTTCTCTCTCTCCCGCTTTCTCTCTCTTGTTCTCTCTTTCTCATTTATAATACATTATAAAAGAGTATACACATAAAGGTGCCTTTAAATGGCATCATCGAACATCGAGCATTGAGCGTCTGCGCTGCGCAAAAGATCATTGCGCAGGATTTCAAAAAGATAGATTTCAGCTTCTTGTTGCTTTTTGCGATTAATAACATGGTGAGTCGCACGAGTACAGTCGTGATTAAAATTTCTTTTCCATCTACACTTGACATGCAGACCTCACACTAAAATTCTAAGCTTGATGCTTATAATAAACAATGCCTATAATAAACATTTAAAGGCACCTTAAGAATACATAGGCACCCACATACATATTATCTCTCATAACTTCTTAAGGACCAATTTCGCCACCTTTGATTAAGTTAACCGATGGTTAAAATCAGCATGGTGGCAACAGAAAATAGAGGTGAAAGAAAACCAAGCTTTCTTATCATTTCAGTTGCCACCTTGCTGATTTTAACCATCAGTTAACTTAACCGAGGATGGTAAAATTGACCCTAAGAAAGCATTTTTCGACCCATGTTTATAGGAAATTTTTTGTTCAGAATTAAATTTCCTATAAGATCTCAAAGTCTGGCTAAAACGTTCAGAGATACACCCTGTATATATATAAATATTCAAGATGGCGAGTAGTTGACCAATCACAATCAAACATTCTAAAACATAATAAGAATGTTTGAACTGTGATTGGTTGATTTACTTACGGCTTTACGATTACGATTAAAATTTTTTAACGTGCAATGGCCTTTATTCTATTTAGCAAACTTGGCCACATACGGAACATTTTTCGTGACTATTTCTAATCGAGGTAGATAACTCTCCTTACTCTTCCTTCATGATTAAAAAAAAATAATATCACAATTCTGGTATTTTGCTTAATACAATTATCATATCTTAGGATGGATTGCACCAATCTTATTCAAATTGATCGCAATCGAAAGCTTACATCTATATTATCTAGTAAAAGTGCCGTTAGATTTTTTATTACGGTTTTAGTTCATGAGATATTTTAATCGAAAGTTTATTAAGAAAACTCCAGATAAGCTACTTGGTAGCGTCGCGGCCCCTGTATATAGATAAACCGTTGACAGCAGAAAAAATTTTTTTCATGTACTTGGTGTTTATTTTTTATGAACTTATTATATAGTATATAATATACAAGGTCAAAGCAATGGTTCTATATTATACCTGCCTTGGATCCCTACAACTTTTGTCTGAAACATTTTTTGATATTTCACTTTGTTTCCGAAAAATATGTCCGCGTCACTAGAAATGCTCCACTTTGTATATATATA
>JBCAUJ010000042.1:203722-252488 GCA_038406275.1 Cataglyphis albicans
TATATATATATGTATATAGTATTGTTTTAATAATAAATATTTTAAAAAAAACTTTATTACAATAAGAAAAATACCAAATTTAGGAATTGTTATTATTTATACAATATATATTATTTATAATAATATTATTTATACAATATAATTTTGTTACATTAAAATTACATTACATTAAGAAAAATACTAAATATTATTATAAATTATTATTATTGTTATTTGTAATTGTATACCAATAATAAACATTTGTAGAATTTTTTGAAATTTTTTTACTGTTTTAATTATACATGCTATTGTGTAAATTTATATGTGACAGCTTTTAAAATGTGCATCAGTGTATACTTGTGCATCCAAACTTTAATTTTTTAAATATACTATTTTGCAATAAAATATGTGTAGTGAACTTTTACATTAGTGTACATTATCACTGATCTTGACATATAATATTAAGATTACGATGATTATACGATTGAATATATTTTTCAAAAGAATCATTGTTAACATTTTTTTAATAAATAATAAATGATTGAGTCATTTAAAAATTAATCAAAATCGTAATCTTTATAATGTACGTCAAGATTCAAGTCACTGGAAGAAAGAGAACAAAGGGATATTAATGAAAAGGTTTCAAAATATTTATTCAAAATATATGTATTCAAAATAATATTATGTTATATTAATTAGATCATATCATATATTGTACGTATATCTTAAAATTTACAGAATGCTAATCAGCAGGAAGATATAAAAGAGCATCGACAATTAAGAAATAATGAATTTTTTAAGACTACCATTCGACGGATTTCGAAAACTCATTATTTTTTTCCAACTGATCAGCTACTTTCATTTTCATGTATCCCAAAATGCATTCAACATTTTGATAACTTTACTGAAACATTGCATGAAACATGCAAAAATCATACGTTGTGCGCTTTTGATTATTTAATCAAACCAAAGGTATAAAAAAAAGATATATGTAATAATTATATTTAAACATCAAAAATAGATAATAATAATATAAGATAGATAATAATATAAGAATCGTCTTTATTTTTGTATATTTTATATATTATAATTTTTTTAAGTTCTTAAAAAAATAAATATTAAGAATATTAAATACTTAATCCTTTTAAAAGAAACATAAATGTTAAAATCAAGCAATTTTAGAATAATATCAACCAAACGATAAATTATCATTTGTACAAATCAAAAATAAAAAATTTAAAATTGGATGAAGAAGATTTACAACAAGAACGGCAAAGATACTTGGCAGAGGAAATATCTTGGGCAGGAGATTTTCAAAAGGTTACTTGTGATAATTCAGATTATATAAATGATGTCACGATAGATGTGCAGCTTTATGATCACGATGCAAATCTAAAAATAACTAAGCAAGTTCTGAGCATGAATAAATGCAATAAGAAATGCATAGTTATTGTACCTCGCAAAGCAATGTGCTCTAACATGAATACAGAAATTGAATATAATATAAGTTTGACGTTCTGGCTTTATCTCATCATTAGAGTATTCATAGGTTAGTAGAAATTTCAACGTTTTGACTTTTTTAAATAATTGTAATAAAAAGTCTTTAATTATTATAGTCACCATAATATTATAGTTTAAATGTAATTTGTGTATATGTAATTGTAAATATAAACTCTTTATAATATTAATAAGGAATTAGAATATAATTTCTTTTTCTTTCAGGTATTATTGGTGGTACAACGTTTGCTATGTTTGAAGGTGCTGTTATAGCAATATTACGAGAGCAAAAGGCAGATTATGGTCTTCAAAGAATTTATGGTAGTATAGGAGGCATGATTTCTTCACCTTTATCAGGTCTTCTCATAGATTATGCCAGTAGAGATAAAGGATACACTGATTTTAGGTAAGAAAAAATTGGTCATAATATACGTAATGGCTAATACAATTGGGAAGAAAGTGATTCTACATGCAAAAAATCAAAAAAAGATATTGAGTAAAATTTTCTCATATAGCTTCGTTTTCAAAATACTCTACCTACATAATATATTGGATCATTGTAGAAAGTAACACGTACTAAGTAGCATAATTATTTTTTACCAAAAAATCAGTCGAAAAATTCTGAATCATTTTTTTCTATAAACTTAATACAAGAAGTAATTATTGAGTAAAGTCAGGCCAATTAGCGGCGATCTTTAAGCGAGCGCGCGGCTCACTGACGACTGATTTACGCTCAGTTAAAGATTGGCGCTGATTGACCTATGTCATTCCTCTTTTAGCCAATAATTACTTCTTTATGTTATAGAAATGAGAATCAAAATTTTTCAGTCCCTAATACTCTCTGTATAAATACAGGGTAATTTTTATTTTTTACAATTTATAATAAATTTTATTGAGTTACTAAAACAAAAATTCTATAAATTTTTTAGGCCAGCTTTCTATTTATACGCTGCATTAAAACTTGTATCAGGTGTTCTTATGTTGCTGATTAATTTAGAATTTAAAGCACCTGCTAGGAATGTTGTACGAGATGTCTTCATTGTTCTGAGAAACATTGAAACTGCTGCACTTTTTCTTGCTTGCTTTGTTCTTGGTAAATTATCAAATTATAATATTTAATATAATTTGAATTTCTTTTTTTATTAGAATGATCAACAAATAATTTAAATGAAAGTTGAGACGTAACAATAAAAAATATTTCGATAGGTACTGCTTGGGGATATATCGAGTCATTCCTCTTCTGGTTGATACAAGACTTGGGAGGATCTAGTTCACTTATGGGTATCACTGTGACTGTCGGTGGTTTAGCTGGCATACCATTATTGGCGCTTTCGGGGCCAATAATATCAAAGATTGGCCACGCAAATGTGCTTTTTATAGGATTTGTATTTTATGCTGTTAGACTTTGTGGTGAGTATTGACAATAATTCGAAATAGTTAATAAAATAAGCATAGACACATATCTTTAGAAACATAATAAAATACTTTTCTTGTGTAGGTTATTCGTTAATTTATGATCCTTGGCTGACTCTAATCTTCGAGGCATTGGAATCAGTTACGTCATCTCTTAGTTTCACTGCAGCCGTTACTTATGCGGCAAAATTATCGACTATATCTACCGACAGCTCGATACAAGGATTACTTGGCGGTGTTTATTATGGAGTTGGTATGTACATCCATTCAATTATTGAATTTTTTTCGATAAATAATATAACAAAAACAATTTAACATAATAAAATTTTAATAAATATTGTTAAAATATTATATCTCACCTATCACTATGAGAGATTTTCATTTATACAGGGTGTTTCTAAACAAATGCAAAAAATTTTAAGAGATTCTTTGTAGAAAATTAAGGGTAGTCTTTTATATAAACATATACTCTTATATTCTTCCCCGAGGAGAACACTTTTTCAAAGCAGGAGGTAAAAATTAGGTATTTCTTTTAATTGTAATTTTGTGTTGTTTTTGTTCTATTTTTCCAACATTTATTATAATTTTATTTTGCTTGTTTTTTTTTATTATAAAATTCGACTTTCCGTAACTCGAAACCTATGTCATTTAGCACGGTGTTCTGCATAATAAATTTTAATTTTTTTCTTAAAAATTATTAATTTTATAAAAAAAATAAAAGAAATAAAAAAGTTCTTTTTACCAGTAAAAAATGTGCACCAAATTCTATTTTTCTAACTTATTCAAAATTTGAAAAAAAAAATTTAATTTTTATCTCTTTTGGAAGAGTGTAACTTCTCAGGAAGTAATATAGGAGTATTATATATGTTTATATAAAAGACTCTCCTTAATTTGTGACAAAAAATTATCTAAAATTTTTTGCACTTATTCAGAAACACTCTATATATTAAAGATATCAAATCATAAAATCTTGAATTATGTACAGTTTAAATTACGTGACAGATAAATTAAATAATCAAGTTAGATATAATTTTTTTTACAATATTTATTTATTGATTTTGATATTCATAGGCAAAGGTTCTGGAAGCTTGATCGGTGGTTATCTCATGAAAGCTTTTGGTACTAGACCGACCTATCAAATTTTTGCTGTGATAACTTTGGTAACTGGCATAATATATTTAATATTTAATATCACTTATCTGAAAAAGCAATCTCAGTTCGAAGGCAACGATATTGTAAAGAAAAAAAATATTGATGCACAAAATAATTTTGATAAACATGCAAATGATATCAGGCTCGATGAAAAACCACAAGGACGAATAAAGGAGAACAAGAAAATGGAAAATAATGGTTTAGATAATGAAGGATTTTTAAAGGAAATACAAGATAATAAATTGTCCAACAAAGCAAATGAACATAATTTGTAGATTAAAGATTTTAAAAACACTAAAACCTAGTTAGTGAAATTGAATAAAATACAATTAAAAAACATGAAAACAATTCAATTTTTTTTTTAATTTTATTTATATAATAAGCTTTTCCGTATATTATGCTAAATAAATAAATAAGCAAATAAACAAAGCTATTAAGTAAAAGCTGAAAATGAAATATAAAAAATAATTATTTTATTATTTCAAACTTTAAAACAAGCAAACAAAAAAATAGATTTATAAATCAAGTATATTCCTAGCTTAACAGTGATTAGAATTAAAAAATTGAATGTAATAATAATGTAAATAGGTTTATACATTTTTATAACAAAAGAATTTAAGTTACATATATTTAAAAGGAGATAAAAAATAAATTTAAAAATTTAATACCAAAGTATTTTTGTTTATAATATTTACATAGAAAAGAATCCAAAGATTTAAAAATGTAAATTTTTACAGAAAAAAAGAAAATAAAAAGTTAAATACAGTTTATGTAGGGGAAAATCGAGTAAAACCGAGCGGGTACTTTTATTTCTTCGTAATAAGTGCTATTATCTTTGACTAATTTGTGTTAGTCATAGATTGATGCCATCATTATTTTAAGATGAACTGTACTCACGTATACACAATACTTTTTTTGAGAAATTCAAAATTTTCTGACCAAAAAGGATGAATATGGGGGCAACAATCGAAACTTTTTTTACATAGAACAATTGCTTTGCTAAATTTGCAGCATTGCATTTTGTACATATTAGAGAATATATTACACTAATTTTGATTGTCACTTTTGTACGCCATAATAAACAGCTGTCGTGTTATTTTTCTCGTGTTGGAATAAAATCGGATTCCTACACCTCATGTAATGAAAAGAGGAAAAACTATTATCCTGACTTTGAAAACTGTCATCTTGACTTTGTCGTCCTATAAAAAGCAGTTGAAAACGAAAACTACCACTCAGAAAAAGAAACCACTAAAAAAAAGCTTTTTGAGATCCGTAAAGTTAAAAAATTAAACAAAAAAGTCCTGCAATGTAAAAGAATAAGATATCTTTATTTGTGATTTTTGTAGAATAGAATACATTTTTGTATTATATTTTGATTAAAATAAACTTAGATTTTGTAATTGCATGATGTTTAACACGTTTTCAAATGAGTATCCGATTTTATCCTACTCGGTAGGCAAAAATGTCGGGTATTTTGACTTCTCCAAAAAATCTTATTATTCTTGGTAACTAAATATTTTTTTTAGCAACTAGTCTCATTTTTTTTATAGTTTAAGCTCACTATTAACAATCAGCAAAATTCTTTTTATTCTCTGATTTTTTGTAGAAAGACTAATCCAAAAAAGTATGAGGTTTTACCCTACTTTCTCCTAAGATAGTATCACTATCTACGTGAGCCATTTCATAAATATTGCACATTATGATAGCGGATGAATGGCAGCGGACTGAAAGCGCAATCACAACGAAATTTTTGGATGGTTGTAATGGAGAACTTGAGGAAATGAACATTTGACAATATACAATGACGTTCACTATGAAAGTTTTTTAAACGTCGCTTACTCAAGTTCTCCACTACAACTGTTCAAAAATTTTGTTGAGATTGCATCATTCAGTCCGTGGCGTTATAATATATATTACTTATGAAATAGCCCTCGTATATATTCACATATCATATATTATACGATATATAATATCTTTTTCACAAAATTTTATTATTTGTAGCAATATATTGGAATTATTTTTTCTTTCTTGATGTGGATCATAAGACAATTTGTTCTTATCTGTAGTATACAAATACGAACATTTTCATAACGGAGCATTACGATTTGTAAATTAAATTAGAGCAATTTTGTCAAGCGTTATTTCTGCTGTTTAGCACAACTGCACTGGCTGGATATGTTTTGTCTGTGTGTGAGAGATAAAATATCTTTCTCTCTCTCTCTTTTGTTATATAATGATAAAATAATCCTTTAATACTGTAAGCATTAATATTGTGAAATTTTTTAATTTTGGCCAAAAACAAACAATGTGAATGATAAAGATATTATCTACAACACATAAACCGATATAATGTTAAAATGTTGCAACAACGCTAAATGCATGCAGACAATACATTTGCAACTGCTCAAATAGTAATTACAGTTATAAGTCTATATAGTAGACACTTGCGCTTCAAGACTACAGTCATTCGTTTTCGACTATCGGCAAGTATGTTACGTATTTTAACTTTGGTTCTCTTCCTACACCTGTTTTCTGTCACAACGTCATCGGAAGTATTGTCATACGCAAGAGTATCTAAGAACGGACAGTTAGCAAGAAGTTCTCACGATTCTTTCTCGTGGATCACTAGGTACGAAATTAATTTCAATACTACTACTGGCAGCCAAATACAATTAGGTATCTTCTTGAGGTATTTTATTTTCAACAAGTCGAATATCAAGCAATGTTTGTATACCTAGGCTATCAATGAAAAACAATACGAGCGTGGATGAAAGTAAAGAAAGAAGTATAAACGATGTCGTTATCACAGTATCACCTGTTTACGTACCACCCAGGACCCCAAAATTAAAGAAAGGAGAAGCGATCGATTATTCAATCACTCCAAAGTAAAAATTCAAGTATTAATATGTGCAAACTACTAACTGTAGTTAGTAGTTAGTAAAAACGTATCGATAATTTATTTGTTGTTAATAGATTATATTCTGTTTATGTCTAGATATTCCACATTGGATAATAACATGATAGCTAAGCTAGACGCTACAGGCAAAAAATTGATTCAAAATCGGTTTCATCCACCTGTTAATTTCGAGCATAATGTCGCGCATACAAACGGAAAACCGCAGAAAGGAACGTTAAATACAGAAAGCTCCTTAAATTTAAATTCATCTACTTTCCTTGGTCCAATCTTCTCTGCTATGTACGAATACAATCCAGAATTTCTCGATGATGAATCACTGGTACCCAAACCAATGATTAGCAAATATCCATCTACGGATGATAAAAAGGTATGTAAATAAGGTACGTAAATAAATATGGATATAAAATACATTATTTTATATCAATATTTATATATCAATATTTATTTATTATTTATTATATTAGTTCTTAAATTTGTTTATTTTTCTTATTGTCTATTTCTCTGCAGTCAATTCTTAAGATAATCTTTCATTTAAAAAATGATTTTGATTTTTTTCTCTTAGTTTTCACTTTTATTCTAATAACAATATGCATCATAATCATATTATAATAAGAAACAGAGCAGAGGAAAAAGACATTGAAAATTATACAAAATTAGAATATAAATATTAAAAAATAAATATTAAAATATAAATATGTTAAGAATAAAATGCATATATTCTGCTGTGTATATATTCAAGTATGCTGTGATATATTTATCAGATGTCTAATTTGAGTTTCATCAAATAGATCCTGGATTCTTATAAATCACCACCGAATAAATATCATCCTGGGCATGAAGCAGACTATCTTAGTTACGACATTGCTCCTTCATATGAAAATGGCGAACTTGGATCAAAGCCCGCGAAATTTGTCAACTATTATGATCATTCGCCTTCATTCATGGAAACGGAACAAGATATTCCATATGAACATGATTTTCATCACGATATAATATACGATAACGTACCTGAATATCATCATCACGAAACCACAACGGAGGAGCCGGAAATGAATGATGAGCGACTCGACAAAAGGCCATACTCGTATTACTTTATAGGAAAAAAGCTTTGGTATATACCTCTATACTTTAGCATTTATTTTATCATATATATAGCTGCTCTCGTATTGAAAAGCATCGCTAGGCATAAGATCAACTTCCCGGCTCATCTAGCAGAAGCTGTAAATCATAAAAGAAGCGATTCGAGTGAAGGATGGTGGTCATTTACTGAAAAAATTCTTGAAGGATTAGAACAATTCGCTGAAACATAAAAATTCCAAAGATTGATAATATTATTTTAACGATAAATTATCAATGAGGAAATTTCGAAAAAGAATCAATGCATGTGTAAATAATTATTTCCTTTTTCTTTAAAAAAAAAAATAGAAAAAAATTGCTTTTGTAATTCTATCGAGTAAACCAATTGATATAGAAATTAATTTATAAAACGTAGAATATGTCGTCAAAATGATGTTTATCATTGATAAATATGTTATAATTTTGTTTATAAAATATATATATATATATATATTATACATATTATACATATATATATATATATATATATACATATATATACATATATACATATATATACATATATACATATATATACATATATACATATATATACATATATATACATATATATACATATATACATATATATACATATATATGCATATATATATATATATAAATATGTATATATATATATATTTGCATATGATATGTTATATGTTATATATCATGTGTTAATCAATGATATGAAATATCTAAATGCGAAATTATATTGTTTAATTTTAAGTTAATACTTGTGTTAAGATAAATTAAAGAGAGAAAGAGAGAGAGAGAGAGAGAGAGAGAGAAATAAAAAAAAATTGTACACTCTTATAATTAAGATACACAGTTATTTTTATTATTTCTACTTATTATTTTTACATTATAATTGATTTGCTTTCTATTTATTTAATTATCTATTTAAACTAATAAACAAGGTATTAATAACTTTGCATTTGATAAATTTTTTTATTACTACAAAAGCGGATTTCAGATTATTAAAAATTTTTTGTCTCTTGGATTATTATGAAAAGAAACTGTTAGGTAATTTCAAAACTTTAAATTATACGATTTTTTTGGATTTTTAAATTCCTGCTTTTGCTTAGATTTCGTAAGATTATGCAAATTCTCTATTCTTTATATTTTTGTTATAAAATGTGCACATGTAATATTACACTAAATATCCCAGCATATTACTAAAATAATTGTAAACAATATGCAAATGGAATAAACAATTATTAAATATAAAAAGATCAGATTTATGATCAGTTTAGAATATCATTTAAACCAAATTAGAAATAAGAATATGTTAATAAAAAAGATTTGAATAATTATAACAAATATATTTTTTTACTTAGCCGCTTGTAATGCAAAATAATACGATTTGATTTATTCCCTTACTTTATTAATTTTTTAAAATGGAAATTGATAGTTATAAGTATTCAGTTTTAGATAATACGCATAACACCTATAACTAATAATTGACTAACATATGATTTTAAGAATTTTGCGGCTTATAAACATCATCAACATTATTTGGAAGTTATCATCAATCAAACTCGATGCTGCTGAACGTATTGATAGATTCTACCTTTAAACGACGATGCACAAGATCTGTAACAATTAGAGCTATTAGCGCTTAAAGATTTACTTAACGTTACCGTCAAGTAATACAGTTATCAGTTCATGAATACCGAACAAAGTTGGTATTGAAACTAAGTCCAGGAATCGTTTAGTTTCTCGACAGACTTGATAGCTGAAGGTTTTCCGCTTCGAGGTTTTGCATTGTGTTACTTTGAACTAATGAGAGCTCTGTGTATAAGAGTGAGAGTGTATCGTTAAAGTAGGATGGTGTCCTCTGTATCTGTTAAAAAACAAAATATACAATATATTTTAAAAACTAACATGGGTTAGTATTTAATTATATTTAATAAGTAGTGAGAAAAATGTTCAAAAATTTATTATTACATTTTTACATATTTGTTGTAAATTATATATATTTTTACTATATGAATATCTTAATTTCTCAGATTCAGTAAACAACGGATTAGTTTGTAAACTTGTTTTATTATTGATTTGCATTTATTACACCTCTGCTGAATCGAGCGAAATTAAGGATATGAAAGAATTGATTTCGGAAACAGATACATCTAAAGAAAACCTTGAATTAGTTACAATTGCGCAGCCTATCAGGTAAGCATATAACTTTAATTTTATTCTTAACATCATTTAAGTACTTTAATTTTTAATCATGTTAGTAGAACGCAATTGTTGAGTTATTAATAGAGTACAAAAAAAATATAAAATGAAAATTAAATAATACATGCATATTTATAATAGTTGACAGCTAACGATTCGCTACCTTAAATTAATACCAAGCCTACATTTTGTCTACAGACAAGGCAAAGTTTACAGGCAGGATTACAATACTAGAGGAGACAACACTGACTACCGAGATCATTATGGTGATGATGCGGCCATGAATCATGATGACGAGGACGATCACAATCATATGAAGGCAATCAGTCAACCTAAGGTTGATTATTGGGCTGGCTATTACGATTTTTTAATAAACGAAGGCAGCTACAAATTTTGGGCCGTTTTTCAGGTAATTCAAAATTTATTTATTTCAACTTTTTAAAATAATTATTTGATTCTGATTTAATAAAGTGCTATCGCTTGCATATCAGCTCGCGACTGCGGCTTTGCTAATTTACAGCGGTTTCGCAGCGCTCTACTATGCCAAGGTGAATCCACCGACCACGGATGATTATTTTGACGATATATTTCGCCGTCGACGACGACGAAGAAGACGTTCGCTTCCGCACGTGCTCGCGACGCCTGACAGATCTTTTGCTGGTCTCGATGCCATCACATTTCAAAGGATAATTGAAGCTATTGAAGCTGAACAAACACGTTGATGATGACGTTAATGTGACAAAAAAAAGACTCAATTTTGATAAAACGAGTTTTTGTAAAAGCGAAACTAAAGTGCGAATGCAAATTTGTGCGTAAGCATAAAGTTGCACAATCGACTATTTGTACTTTACAAAATCTTAACTACTTTTAATTATCTAAAAATTAGAGAAAACACAATATAGTTTTTATTTATGAAATATGCAGTTGATTTTGATATTTAAGAAACTAATAGTTTTACATATATAGTTAGATATATAGTGTGTTTTGTATTTGTGTGTGTATACTACTTGTGTTTATTAATTATAATTTTATGATAGACAGGCTTATATTTTTGATTTAAAATGTATCTAAGAAATATGATAAGATATGCACAATTAAACAGAAAAATTAAAAATTTGAATATTGAATAATAATAAAAGTAAAGCCATAAAAAATGCTATGTAATTAAAGGTAATCAAGTTTTGACAAATAATCAAAGATGAATAAATAATTTTGACAATTCAAATATCATGCGCTCTTGATTCTGGTCGAAGAGCCGATTTAATTACGATGGTGTTAGTGATAAATGTACGAGCAATGATCAAAATTTAATAAAAATTTCCAAAAAAGTTTTAATTAATAAATCAAGCGGTAGATCGAATCATCGTTCAATTTGATGCCAATACTAATGCCGATATCATGCTCCTTTTTAAGCACATATAGAGTGTCTGATAATTTTTTACACACCCGAAGTGTGAAGGTAGATTCGGTCAAACTGAAAAGAAAAATTCTGTACCATTTTTTTCTATAACGTTTAATAAAAGAGTTATTATTGAGTAAAATCTGGTCAATCATCGCCGATCTTTAGCCAGGCGCCTGTCGGTAAGCCGCGCGGCTGATAGTGTGCGAGAGCGTTCCACCGCTACGGTGGCGCATCACTACCAGGCGCGGTTCATTGAAGTGCGTCCAATTAAAAGTTAGCGCGGATTGATCAGATTTTACTCAATAATAACTCTTTTATTAAGCATTATAGAAAAAAATAATACAGAACTTTTCTTTCCAGTTTGACCAGTTTCAACCTATCTATTATTATATTTATAATAAATATATCAAAATAGTATACATATTAAAAACACAAATTTTCTTGTCCGATGTAAACGAGAGACCTTTAAACGATAAGAAAATACTATATGTATACACATATGTGCATTAAAAAGGTTAAGAAAAGAATAAATGGAAATTTCGATGAATAGAAAAGTAATAATGTTTGTCTTTATTCTCTATTATTCTCTATTCTGTAATGTACAGGAATATAGCGGTGACACTTTTAGAAATGGTATAAAAGTTGGTCAATATATAATTATAATTAAAAGTATATGACGATTGCGGGTAAATTTGAATTAATTGTTAATAAACTAATTAATGTGCGTAATTGAAAAGAAAGTGATAAAGAGCAACTAGAGCAATAAAGACGAAATTGGCAGTGACCGCAAACGAACCAGTCGAGCATTCGTCTACATGACTAAAAAGCTCTTTATAGGCAAGCACGGATTTCTTTGTCGATGATGAAGTAATTAAACCGGATGTGGAATCTTTGAAGAGGAGATCTAGCGTGTCGTTGAATGAGCCGTAAATATGAATTGGTCTTCGAGCGCTCACGCGATATCCTAGCCAATCTTCTATCTTGAGTAAAGCCAGAACAATATCCATTCTAGAAGTCTGCGTATCATTTTTGCGACCTACTAGCTGAAAGAACATTGCAAATTATTTTTATGCACAGACACATACACATACATATACACATATATTAATATTGTATATTAAATAATTTAAAAAAAATTGCACTTACTTCGCTATCAATTGTCACTGATAATGCACAAAATTCGTCAAATTTTAATCCTGGAAATTCTGCCAAACTTCCATTTTTGCACAAAATACGATACATATTCGGATTGATGATATTTTCTGTAAAAAAAATAATGATTAGTTATAAATATTTTAAACTTAAACAGATATAAATGTTTTCAACGAATAAATGTTTACTTTTACATTTTATATCTATAGAAATAGATAATTTTTACACGCGATTATACAGAGTGTTCCAGAATAAGATTTCCAACAACGAAACTTCAGATAGTTATAAAGAACATCAAAATGAGCCAATTTTGTTAATAAATATTTGTCCGTAAATAAGCCGTTTTATATCATTAAAGAAACAAAAACAAAGGAACAATAACAAGGGAACCTCACGAACCCAAAAATTTTAATTTGATGAAACTTTATACACATAGGAGAGGGAAGGGTGTAAATTGATGGAACTTGAAAATTTCCAGTTACAAAAACGATTCTAAAGATTGAAATTATCCTTCATATGTAGAACGGCTTTTTGCTTCCTCCAATATATCTCGAAAATTATTCAAGATATTAAAAAATGTTTATACAAAAGTTTCATGGTAAAAACTTTCTATTTAATCACATTAATAAAATTTAAAAAAATAATTTTTTTCAAAGATTTTTGCTGTTGGTTTTTGATTCTCTATGCCAAAACGGTTCATTGCGGATTTATTGACAAAATTAGCTTGTTTTGCTGTCTTTTATAACCACCTGATGTTTACTGATCCAGTTCTGGGACACTCTGTACATTTATAATATAATGCCTATCTATAAAAATAAATTGCTTCATACTGATAATATTTCTCGCTTCAACAAATGCCACATCGCCGGCTCCTTCGCTGAGACATTGTATCGCTCCTTTGTCACTATAATAGCGATTAGTTTCGTTTACTGCGCAAGAAGTATTATTTTGGTATCGACATGCCGAACAGAGCTTGGACGATACATCTGTGGGAATAGCTGTGCGTGTATGATCGGCGTCTTCTATTCCGGGACTACAAGCGCCAGACAACAGTTTGGACACCAATAATGAATAATCACAGGATTTAGATGAAATAATGCCATTCGTTCTTGCAATATTGGTGAAACTTAACCAACTAATTCCGCCGTATTCTGGAAAACATGCTTTTCGATTTTTTAGATCGTGAAAACTTTTTATTGGATAATTGTTATCCTCAGATTCACGCACTACCGCGATTATCACGCTATTTTTGTCCATCTCAGTTTCGCTATACAGGACTGTTGATAAGTCATAAACGCTGCAATAAATAAAAAAGAAGAGGAGACATTAAATAATATTATAATAAATTTCAAATGCGTAAATGTTCTTCTCAAATTTTTACTAAATATTTCAAAATTTTTGCTTACGTTCGCGCCAAGTAACCATAGTTGGAATCGATGGTGATTATGTCTGCTCGATCTTCAGCTATATCGCGAAAACATTCGAATGTGGAATTTGATTTAATGCAAGAAATGCTCGGTTCCACACCAAGGTTTCTCGCTGCTTTCGCCACCCATGTGCATTTATTGGTCTCCAAATCACCAATAGTGCACCAACGGATGGTTTTACCACAGGTCTCAATATTTGAGATATCAATTTCTCTTCCTTTACTTAAGTACGTAGCCAGAGACATTTCTGAAAGATCGACAGCCCGGCTATCTTCTTGTATAATTTTATTTAGAGCAATTTGCCAATCATTCTCTTTATGTCCAAATGGGAACGACAAATTCAACCAGTTCATCAAATTAATCTTAAGAGGCTTCGCAACTTCTCTAAAAAATTAAAGATTTTTGAACAAAGTATAAAACAGATTATTTAAAAAAAAATCTATTATAGGTATGAAATCTTCTTTGTATGTATTTCTTTCTATTGTTACATACATAGCTTAAAAACGTCACTAATTGTAAATATCAAATGTAAAATAAAAAATTACTTTAATGTATCTTAAGTTTGGATAAAAAAATATTTTTATTCTTTTCTAATTTTTTTTGTGTAAATTGATGCAAACCATTAATATCATTGTTCTTACTTACTTTCTAGCCGCGATGACACTCCATGGTTGTTTAAGCCACGCACAAGGAGTTTCGGTGTTTAAAGGAAGGATGTTACCATTTGGACATAAAAACTGAAACGACGCGTTTGTCTGAAATACATAGAATAATGTATAAGTAATAGTAAAATATAATCAGTAATATAATTACAAAGAATAAATATAACTAAGACCAAAAATTAAATAAAAAACAAATATAAATATAAATTAATATACAGATATATTGTAAAGAATAATTTTAGAAATCGAATCAAAATATATGTTCATATGCTAAAAACAGGATCTTTTACTTACTTTGAGATATTCATAAACGTAGCTGAGCGCTACATATGCGACTTTGCCATCACGACGAGCTAGACATTTCAATGCTCCTAAATGACCATGTTTTTCCATATTATTGTAAGTACAAGTTGCTCGGTCATCACAAAGATCGCATAGTTCTGGATACTTATTTTCTGTGGAGAAAAATAAATATTAGTATTAATTTTTTAGAAAGTATTCAAAACTTAAAAGAATCTGCTATTAATATATATAGCATCATTTCAGAAGAGATAACACAATGAAAAAAAAGACGATTTCTCATGCAAAAATAAGGATAAATATATTGATGAGATAGTATTGTTATTAAATTAGGACAATTCAAATTATAAGTTAAATTAGCTCATTAAATCATAAAAAATTGTGTAATATCTTAAAATAATAAATTTCAGAAATCAAAAGAGCAATCCTTAGGAATCTAAAGCATATATGATTTAGAAATTTAGATCTTTAATATATAATATGTCAAATTTAGTAATCTTTGTGATATATAAATATTTTTTAATGTTAATTTATCTAAATTTTTTTTCCTTTATGAATCTTTTGACTTACTTAATTCTTGATCGAAGGAGCTGTCAGCGGCCCAATCGCCTGGTCTGCAAGCTTTACCAAAGAAATCTTTAAGATTTCTGATCTCACTTTCGATAGCAGTTATGTTTTCATGGCAATGTGGACGATTTACAGTCTTTTCAAAATGTTTGAGAATGTAATCATTCCACCATTGAGATTTACTAAAACCAGGATGGCAAAGGCCACCACCTTTCAATTGTTTAAAACGTTCACCAGGACTAACGATTTTTTGTGTAAAATCTGCGGGAACCACTGCCACCGTTTGAAATTCGAATTCCTCTGCAAAAGTTAAATTATGGTTATATTATAGTTTGATGTATATTTTTATTATTATTAAATGTATAATGAATTATGGTAGAATTTTGGTTTTGCATTAACAATTAACAATTCTACTATAAAAAGTATTGCGCATTTGTTTTAATGCCAATACTATCATCTCTCAATATCTTTACTTAAAAAGTACGATTCAAAAGTTTTAATTCATTTTAATTAAAAGTGTTGTTTCTCATTTATACATATAACATTTCGAAATGTTTCTTTTATTTTTATTTTGAAGATCAAAAGTCATTGACAGATTATTTTTTTTGTATGAGATGTTCTCAAGCAAAAAGTTTATAAAGTGTCTATTAATTTCCTTTAATCACTAAAACGAAGACTAGTGTAAGCGTACAAAGAAATTACAGATGTACAATGTCAATCCGCCACTCATTCTGTCATCGATAAGTGCAATGCTTTGTCTCCGAGCTGGAAGCCATCATTTTGAACAAAACATTTAATTATTAAATTTTGATTACTATACAGCAATAAATAGAATAAACCTGGATTATTTCAAAATTATTCGTCCCTAATTTCAAAAGTCAATATCTCTTGTACGAGGCGTTTGCGAGCATACATCCAAAGAAAAATTTTTTCTTGTTTTAAGCTCTTAAATTCATATTTCAAGTTTGGCCATTTAACCCGAAAACACCCTGTATATGTGTATGTGTATGGTGCGTGCGTGTGCGTGTATGTGGGCATGCATGCATGCGTGCGTGCGTGCGTGCGCGCGTGTGTGTGTCTGTGTGTGTGTGCGCGCGCGCGCGCACTGTGTGTAGCATATTGCATCACACATACACACGCACGCTCGCACGCACGCCCGCACGCATACGCACACGCATACGCACACGCATACGCACACGCATACGCACACGCACACATATATATATATATATTTTTTTTTTGCTTAAGTTTAAATTATTAATTTTCCGATTAATAAATCTTTATATGTATTAATTTTAAATAATTTTATTTTTCACTAAATTTCTCTAATTTATTCTAAAAAAAATCAGAAAAACCAGAAAAAATAAAAAATAAAAAGCTTACATACAAAAATATTTTTATAGTAATAGTTAAAAAAAAATATTCTATTTAATGACTATGATATATATTTAAAATATTAATAATACACGAGAATACTAAAAGTAAAGCATTAAATTCATTGCGATGTCGATTATAACTGCCTTATCAAGTTAAAAATAAGTAGTGACACTTGAAAAAATACTAATGATCTTAAAATCATCAAAAAGATGATCTTAAGAGAAATACAAGTTGCTCATTCATTACTTGTCTCTTTAAATTTGTAATTTTTTGTGCTATCATTTCTTTCTATTTGCATGAATAATTAGGGGGAATTCAGTAACACTGCACTTAAAAATAATCAAATATAATCTTTTTTGTTACAGAACATTTTTTTAAAGTTTTCTACTACCTTGCAGTTTATCTCTGTGTCTCAATTGAAAAATAGGCATGATATCCAACGGATAAAATTGATATGTCAACAAGAGTTCCTCCGCGTTGAAAACGCCGAAATCGGCCGCTCCTTGGACTAAGCGAATAGCGCATTCAGCGTTATCCGCTACGCGCAAACATGATACCTGGCTTTCCCCTCGTTGAAGAGCGTAACATGCGTCATCAGTTACAGTATCGAGAGGTGCACAAAGTTTATCTGAAAAATCGCGAATTGATCGATGAATAAATTCAATTATTGACGAAATTTTTTAGCATTGAAACTTTAGAAATCATTGCCCGTGTATTTTCAATATAAACTAATAAAATATTATAAAAACAACAAAAATTAAAAAAGATTATTAATAAAAATACAATTGATTAATATATATATATATAGTCAAATTTTTGGATTAATATGTATAATTGATATTTAATATTTAGAAAAATTATGATGCTATATCTATATAAAGATAAATATGTAAAGATTGTCTGATTTCTAAAAAGAGTATGCCTACTTAAAAGGGTTAAAAAAACATGCTTTTATAGAAATTTGTTTTAGAAAAACCGATGCATTTTTATTAAAAAAACATTAATATCCTGTGAAGGGTGCATTGAACGTAATTTAGTTATTTTTGTTGAAAGATATTAAAAAATAAACGAAATAGCCGATGCCCAATTTCATTGTTTTTGAGGCATTCTGCAGAGATCATTGTCTTTTGGAACAGGATTATATGAAATCAAAAATTTGAAAAAGTTTAGATATATTAAATCATCTAGAATCCATCAGACTGGACGTTTGGAAAATTATTTTTTAACAAAATAGCAACATGATAAAAAAATAAAAAATTGAAAAATCAGTTTTGGGTAAAAAAAAACGCTAATTTTCCGCATGTAAAAAAATCTAGACGAAAACTTTCGATAGCGTAGAGTTTTAATTTTAAGATAAATCTAAAAAGTTTCAAGTAAATTAATTAATATTTTTTGAGTTATGTTGATCACTGACTTTAAAAAAACGTGTTTTAGGCCGAAAATATTCTAGGCAGTTCTACTTCACAACTCAAAACTAATTGCTACTCTGTCTATCAAATCTATCTCTAGTCCTACTTAATCTACCGCTAATCTACCTCTCTAAAAATCTTTCAAAATACATACAATATTAATAACTAATTCACATTTAATATAATTGTAATACTACTCATATTTAAAATAATAAAATAAAATAATTATTAAAAAATTCTATCAGAAGCAATCTTTTTTCGAATTATTCGAAATTTTTAGCACACTTTTAGCAATCCGATTCACATCTGCTTCATGTTCTCTCTCTTTTATCAAGATCTTTTATCAAACATTATCTTTATCTTAACAATTTGATTTTGTTCATCACTTTATATACGTATGTCCGCGTGTGCATATGTATATATATATATATAATATTAAATATATTTTTAATATTAAAATAAGACATCCAGAAAGAATCTCATCGATATAAAATGCATTATACAGTTATTAGAAGAATATTAATTATACAGTATAAAATAATAATTATATAATAATCGTATTTTATAATTTTATCGACAAGATTATATATCAGTTTCAATGCAATCATTTAATCATTATCAAGATATCTCTTTAATGATAATGTTTATATAATAGAGTAAAAAATCTATGTATTAGTTTAAAAAAAGTATCTTTTATCTTTTTTTTCTTCTAATGTAAGAAAATAATTAAGAATTCATGCACAGAATATCTTTCAAAAGTTATTAAGTAAGTTTTGCACATAAAAAATATATAATTTTTATTTTGTACTTTTTTTATTTTATTTTTTTATATTTATAAACATATGTAATTTATTATATTAAACATATAATTTATGATTTATTTTATCATTGTTTTTGTTTTTTTTTTAATTTTTCCTTTTTACGAATATTATTATATCTATCATATCATTTGATATCATTAAAATTATACTTGGAATCTTTATCTATTCACATTTGAAAAATGAAAAGAAACAGTGACTTAAAATTTTTTATTATATGATATATTTTTAACATAAATTATTTAAAATGCTATACATATTTTTTTTGTATGAATCTAATACTAATATATGTTATAAGCAATACAATCGCGATTTTCTTATCATGTAATGAATCAGATTTTGCTAATCTATATAATATAAAATTTATGATAAAGTAGTTTTCTTTTATTTTCAGAAATTATTAATTATTTTCAGAATATTCTAGAAAAAATAATAAAATTAAATTATATATGTTAAAATTAAATTATATATAAATTATATATATATGTAAATATATTTAGTATTAAATGTAAATATATTTAGTATTACATACATTTTTTAGTATCAAATAACTTATAAATATTTCTAAAAGTTTATTAAGTTATCTGGTATATAAAAATTATGACATATACATACATACACACAAAATATACAACATTCATTATTTAATTTCAATTAATATACTTCAGTTTTTATATTTTTAGATTTTCACATAGAATTTAAATTATTTGTCACCAAACCAAGTCACACAATATAAAAATATAGTAAATTTATCATAGCTGTTTAATAGATAGATAATTTTAGTGAAGAAGTAAAAATATATGATATGTGTTAATAAATTAGGTTAACTTACATTCTTCCGCACGTGCAGCCCTAAGGAGCAGAATAACCCAAACGATATTTCTCATCGTCGATCTGAAGACGATATCCAGCAACAGTTTCATACAAACTGCCACAGCAATCGAATTATTTTTCTAACGTGGATGGCAAGAGCGGAACTAGGTGTGCCGTTTGCCTCTTCGCACGCACCGAATGATAAGAAGTTCCCGATAACGAACGCACATACTCTGTATATACACTGTTATATGATCACTTCTGCAATCGTATTGCCCTATCCTTCAGGGATCGAACCGTTGACGCAAAGTATGAATCAACGATTACGAGAGAACAACGTGACATTCATTTCACAAACTCGTTTCATAAATATTCTGTAGTTTATAAAAAAAAAATCTTTTTACTAATTTTTTTTAACTTTGACAAGTTGTAATTATAATTATATATAATTCTAAGTACATATGTATAAATCATTTTTTATTGACTATATTCTTCTTAAATATATCATTATATTTTATTTTGTCGCCAAAATTATCAATACACACATTTTTAGAATTTTCTCGTTTATACATTTAGCTTTCATTACGTCATGATGAAAGATACTGATTTGTCAGTATGATGTGATACTATATTTTAAGATATGTCACTATCAAATATTATCTACTTATCAAATGACGATAACTTTCCACGAAAGTTACCAAGTTGATGATTAATTGCAGACGCTTCTTCGAAAGAGAAACATTCGTTAATTGAATCCAAGTTTTACATTTTACATTTTACATTTTGCTCCAAATTGACAATCTAAACAAGATAAACATTAATGTATATTTTTGTTAAGATTTACATTTATAATCTACAAGATTTTGGCTAACAAGACTATCGACAAGTGCAAACAATTTTTTAACAATTACAATAGATATTCTACAAGTGCGATTTTATTTGATCAAATATGTTAATGAGATAGAGTTGAGGCAAACTAAACCTGAAGGATCACCCGTAATAAAATATAAAAGATAAAGTTTGAACAATTGAAAAAGCATGTGAGTATAAACTAAATCAATAATTTAAAAAAATTATTAAACATATATAAATCTGCGCTTATAAAAGGGATTATACAAATCGTAAATTTAATCTACACTAATTTATCAAATCTTTCAATTATTACACAACAAAGTTGATAAAAAGAATGATATGCAAAAATTTCTTTTTGAATAGCTATATTTTATAACCTGCACTTTTTTATTCTTGATAATAACAAGATAACATTCATGCAATGTTCCATTATCATTTAATGTTAGATGAACAAAAAAAACTCACTTTTCCGTACTGCTATAAAAATTATACACAGACGAGTGTCAGAATAATTGCTAGGTATATAATTACAAGTATAGAAACCACACATGGCTTATACATTTTTGCAAGTCCACAAGAAGAATAATCTTGATTTTTAGAAATACTAATAATTTAAAAAAAAATGGTCGGATCAATGCTATCGATTATAGCGATTCTCGGTATAGTTGCACGTAATAAAATAAATATAATTGATTAATGATATCGTTAATGTCTGTGCTAATATAATTGTGACAATTAACATTTGCAAGTAGGATTTAGCAGAATACATGTTACTGCGGAAGAAAATGGACAAATATATTCATCATTGACATTTGTGTGCGTGGACACCACTGTAATATCATTAGTGAATGTTTGCGATGGAATTCCTCATTGCCCTGATTCTTCGGACGAAGTTAGAACACTGTGCCGTCATATTATGTAAGAAAATATTGTCATTAATTTTCATTATTGTGTCATTAAATAAAGGATATCGCAAAGTGCCATGTCCTTTTAACTGAAGATAAAACAGTTAAACAGATAAAGATTGCAAACGTTTATTTCTGTAGTTTTTTAAAATTGTACGTAATAAATCATATTTATATTTATTCGGTATTTAATCTATTCAGTATTTAATTTTATGACAGTTATGTTCTGACATCACATATATACAGGGTGTTCCAAAAATTTTTTGACACACCCAAAGTGTGAAGATAGATTGGACCACTGAGTCGAAAAGTCTTGTATTTTCCATTTTCCTCTATAACGCTTCAAAAAGAAATTATTATTGAGTAAAATCTGGCCAATCGTCGCCAATCTTTAGTCAAGCGCACGTTGGTGAGCTACGCGCCTAATAGTGTGCGTGAGCGTTCAGCGGCGCACCACTACCAGGTGCGCGGCTCACTGACGTGTGTCCGGCTAAAGATCGGCGCTGATTGGCCAGACTTTATTCAATAATAACTTCTTTTTGAAGCGTTATAGAGAAAAATGGTACAGAACTTTTCGACTCAGTTTGATCTAATCTACCTTAACACTTCGGGTGTGTCAAAATTTTTGGGACACCCTGTATAAAAAATTATCTTTATCAATTTTTTTTTATAATTGACAATTTATTCATATATTAAGAGAAAGCTTTTTGTTAAAATATGTTTAATATCTGTAAAGATATATGTATAAGTATTTTTAATAAACTTTCACACACAATATCGAAGAAAATATCAAGTTCCTGTTTATATTACATCTTCTCATCTCAATATAATTAATAAAATATATTAATAATGTTTGGATAATTTATTTTAGAAATATGTTTTTAACGGAAATATTTTTTGCAGATGTCCCATGAACATGTACAGATGCAATTATGGTGCTTGCGTGAATCGTACGGCGAGATGCAACGGTCAAATAGATTGTGTGGATGCTAGCGATGAGATCACTTGCGATCAAGATCCTAACAATGTTTGTTCCGATAAAGAGTTTAAATGTTCTACTCAACATCGAGAGTGTATATCTCTCGATGATGTGTGCAACGGTCTGTATTTGTCACATTAATTTTGACAATACACTATTTAATATCAGCTGGCAAAAATGTTAAATTCTAATATTTTTATGGTTTTAAAATAATTTACATAAAAAACTATGAATTACAAATTAAAAATTAGATAATCTAGATTTTTATTAATTTAATTGAAACGAGCATAAAATATATTGATATCTTCAGCTTCTCTGATTTGCAATAATAGATCAAAAATTGGATATTTTGAGAATAGGGTGGATGTAAATCTATTTAAAGAATAATTTATTTTATGTTTTGGCAGAGACGAACCTATATATTTTATTTTTTATCAGGATATAAAGATTGCTCGGATGAAAGTGATGAAAACGCAACAATTTGTCGCGAGTATCTATGTCCCGAAAATACGTTCCGTTGCTTGTACGGAGGTTGTATTCATCAGGAAGTGATTTGCGACGGCGTCAAAGATTGCATTGACGGTACTGATGAAGATTCAAATATGTGCGCGGCTATTAATTGCGAAGGTGAAAAATGCTCACAATATAAATGCCGGTTGGTTAATGAATTGATTATTTTTTTTTATTTATTTCATAATTATATTATATATTGATACATATATCAAAATTCAAATAAATTATTTATTTTCTATTTATGTAGGGACGAAGAATTTACATGTAAGAATAGACAACAGTGTCTACCAATGGCTAAAATATGTGATGGCATTCGACATTGCGCAGATGCATCTGATGAAAATTCAGAAATATGCAAAATACGTGAGTATGTATTTTAAAATATTCAATTTAATTCAATAAAATATTCCAATAAAATATTGTTTTAATTTCCTGCTTGTAAACTCTAGTTCTTAGAAACAATTATTTTAAAATGAAAGATAAAACTTTTGTGCAATATTCATTATTGTATGGAAATCCACTTTTAGAATGTGGCAATTGTTATGAGACAATACAGTCATTAAAATTCTCTATAGATGTCCTGAAAATTGGTTTCGTTGCGCTTACGGTGGATGTATTCGACCGGAATTGAAATGTAATTCTCAGTTAAATTGTTACGACTGGAGTGACGAGGACGAATCTTTATGCGCGACAACGCTGCCAGAAGGTGCCTGTCGATTGCCTGCTGCAAAAGCAGGAACGCATTACAAAGTGAGCGGATGTTCAAGATGTCGACCAGGTGATATTGTTCCCGAACTCACATCGCTCAATTATACTTGTGACATTGAAGGTTCTTTACAAGGTACCAATAGAATCTTTTGTCAGAATAACCGCTGGTTTCCCAGTGTTCCGAATTGTGCTCTCAGTAAGTAATAGTTTTTTTCTAATTTGCATCATACACATATATATATATATATATATATATATATATATATATGTATATATATATATATATTTTTATTTATTTATTTATTTATCTTAATTCAGCAGTATATAGAATGTTATTTAAAGACCATTCGCTAATATTACATAGCGTTATTTCTTATCAAAAAATGAAAAGTCCTGAATCATTTTTTTCTATAATACTAAAGGAATAATTATTGAGTAAAATCAGGCCAATCAGCGCCAATCCTTAGGCGAGCGAGCGGCTCACTGACGCTGATTGGCCTGACTTTACTCGATAATTACTTCTTAATTAAGTCTTATAGAAAAAAATGATTTAGTACCTTTTGACTCATTTTTTGTTAAAGAAGAACACTATGTATTTAAGGGTAGATCTTAAAATAACATCCAATATATTAGGCCATATATATATATATTATATTTTAGAAAACGAAATGGAAGGAATAACATGCCCAGCTCCGTCTGAAGCATACGGTGCGATTAAACGATGTGAGGCAATGTGGGGTCCTCATAAAGGATGGTTGCCTTGCAATCAATCCCTCCCAGTCGGTACACGAATTTTCCTTGAATGTCCGGCGTTCTACGAGCGTCGCAAAGGATCCGCTAGCGTTATGTGTCTTCATGACGGCACGTGGAGTCAACCACTTTTGAATTGTATTCCTATCTGCGGAATAAGGGACTCTACAGGTTTGGCAACTGATAATAGAAAATTTAACTAAAAAGACTCTTTAATCAGACTCTTTAAATAGCTATTACATATCATTGATGCATATTTTTAAAAGTAAAAAATAAAAACAGATGCGTTTCTCGAAAATAAACTATTGGATTTTGTATTTCTTTTGTCATATCTAAAAAATTTACAAAAGATTTTAAAAATGTTTAATATATATATATATATATATATATATATATATTTTTTTTTTTTTTTTTTTTTTTGCTACAATTCAGTCATAATATATCAAAATTCTTCTTATATTAATATGAGAGAAAAATGATATCTTTGCATAAAGATACCTATATTTTAGACTTATTTAACTTTTATATGTATAGAAAAAAAAAATTTATTTTGTTAGCGGCACCATTGATCGTAAAGGGATGGCGCATCGAGAAAGAAGAGACACTACCATGGCAAGCTACTCTCTTCTCGCACGAAAATGGTCAATGGAGATTCTTTTGCGGTGGTACGTTGATAGCAGAACGCGTTGTATTAACTGCTGGTCACTGTGTTTGGAAGACTTCGGCAGACACGGTGCGCGTCGCCTTCGGGATCCTCTCGAGTGATTTAAATCAAGCGGGAGAAAAGGCGCAGGTAATCGACGTAGAAAGCATTGAACTGCATAGCGCATATCAAGATCATGAGAGTAATTATGGCTCAGATATTGCATTGCTGATCTTGAAAGAAACTGTGATCATTAATTCGGTTGTTAAACCCGTTTGTGTTCCTTGGCACTCGGATGCGACATTGATAGAATATCAGGAAACCAATAAATTTGGATTGGTAGCTGGTAAGTTTATATTTTGTTTAAAAAGATTTTATTTCTTGTTATCATAAATCAAAGCATAATAGATGAAATAGGGCAATTTTAATTTTTATCTAAAAAATATATGTAAATTATATGTTACGTCCAAATTCGTGGAAAATTAACAAGTCGGGAAGAAACATAATTTATATTAATCCTCAAAACATACTCTCTTTCTTTTGCGAGACAAGTGTTTTTGATCAAACAATGCAAGACTCAAGACAGGTCGACGGCCAAAAGAGTCGTTCTTACTTTGCCTACTTGCAGTAGGCCGTTCATAGGTTCTTTTTGGTAAGGGAACCCCTGAATCCCTATTACGTAGAACAAGACCTTATACGATCAGAATATGGGAAGAAGAACGGATTAATAAGCTACTAGGATTTAAAATTTGAATCTTATATTTTTATTCCAAAAAGAAAGAAGAAATTTTGGAAAAGATGAAATACATTTAAATTTGATTTTATTACACAAAAACAAATTATTTTTTTATTTCTATTATAAAGTTTAATGAACGTACGTATGCGCGCGCGCATGTGTGTGTGTGTGTGTGTGTGTGTGTGAGTGTGTGAGTATGAGAGTGAAAGAAAGTATTTTTTTGTTTGTATATAAATGCGGAAGACATCAATCAAAATCAGAAAAAGAATACCAACATTTAAATTAAACATAATCAAGCGACGTGGTAGCGTCGCGATGCCAAGTATTAAAAATATATCTTTTTAGATTTAACGATTTGCCTATGTACAGGGAGCGCGGCGCTACCACGTAGCTTATCTGGAGTTTTACATCAAATAAACTTTCGATTAAAATAAGGAACTGAAGCCATAATCAAAAATCTAAACGGTACTTTTCTTATACAATATGGATGCAAACTTTTGATTGCGACCAGTTTGAATAAGATTGGTGCAGTCAATTCTGAGGTATGATTAATCAGTATCGGAATTGTGATATTTTTCGTTCTTCTTTGATTTTAGATGCTCACGTATTTACTCTCGCACGCACATATGCAAAGCGATTTTGTCCTTCAAAGCGCATTTGCAACATTGCAGCATATTGCTATGATTATTCGCTTGATTGTGAGTGTGTGCATACGTATATGATGCATAATAATCATGGAAAAATAGAGAACATAAGTAAAAAAATATTCATTTATCATGCACATTCGTGTGACTTCACTCGTGTCGTTTGACAGATGGACAGTATAAGAAAATAAAGATAAAGAAAATAAAGTTAAATATATTTAAAAGGAAAGAGGAAGAAGGAAAGATGAATAAAGAAAGATATGTATGTTATATATACATGTACTATTATATATCATTATATTGTATAAAAAATATATATATTAGTCTCTTTATATAAATGATTTATTATAAATGATTTATTAAAATTAGACGAAAAAAAGATGAAGAATTAAGCGGCGAGAAAGAGAGAAAGAGAGAAAGAGAGAGAGAGAGAGAGAGAAAGACAGAGAGAAAGAAGGAAAGAGAGAGGGGGGAGGGGAGAGAGAGAGAGAGAAATATTATTAAAAAATAATTTTAAATAAATAGTTAATAATTTTTTAGATGTTTTATTTAAAGTTAAAGAAAAGACAAGGAATAAGAAAGAGAAATAGATAAAGACAAAGAAAAAAAAGTAAGAAAGCAAGAGAGAGAGAGAGAGAGAGAGAAAGAAAAAGGGAGAAAGAATATAATATCAGATAATATCGTTCAGTATAATTAAATATATTATTAAAAATTATTGATATATCATTAAATATTATTAACATTATTTAATTTTATTAATATTATTTAATTTTATTAACAATATTTAATAATATTAAATTTAATTATAGTATTAAATTATATATTAAAGTAAATATTTAAATACAAAGATAAAAAAGTACGCCAAGCATATAAAAAAATCTGAGTTTGTATGTAACTAAAAGTTTAAATATGATTTTTTACAAAAAGTAGTGATATCTCTCTAAAAAACATCTTACAAAGGTAAAGAAAGTACGCCAAGTATATAAAAAAAAGATTTAATATTTATCGCTAAAAAAATTTTTTTAATAATTTTTCCTTAAAAAATAATTCTAAAAACAGAAAATCTATATAAAATAAGAAATCAAAACTAGATATCATTAGGGTAAATATGCCGATGAAGAGAGTCAGTCCCGTGACCTTGATCTTGATATGTTGTCAAGAACATTATTCTGTAACTTTTTCTTTTAATTTAATCGTCGCTCGTTTTTTATTAAAAAGTTAATAATAAAAAAAGTTTGAAGTATACTAAAGTACACGCATGGACAGGAAGCGCGCGCGCGCTTCACTAATGAAACATACGCTTTAGGGGCTTCACACGAAGCGCGTGCGACACTATGAAACCCACTGCTGTCATGTTTAAAGCGTACGTCTCATGGTCTAGCCGTGCGATAGCCACGCGAAATGTACTTATTCGCTAATACTTTTTAATTAATATTTTAATTATTGCAAAAATTGCAAAATGGTAAAGGACTTTTCTGTTCAGTTTACTGTCCTCTACCCGCTCACGAGCGTTGGCACAATCTATGCAGGACACCCTGTATAAATAAATATGATATGTATAATTATGTAAATAAATATGATAATATGCAAATAATTTTCATATAACATGCAATATTGTACAGATAACGCAATTCTGGATCCATATTTATGACCCGGGCACGTCAAGTTTTTATATTTTGCTTTGTAAATTTGTTTTATGCGCGCATTCTGACTAAGTTTACGAAAAATTATCTTTTGAATTATTTATCCCGTAAGATATATTTTGTAAATCAAAGTATTTCATATTATTCATTTATAAATCAAAGTAAATAATACTATTACAAATTACAAAGTCTCACAAATTGAATTGCTTTTAAGTACTTGGCCAGTTAACTAATGATTTCATATCTAGTTTTGATTTTTTATTTTATATAAGTTTTTTGTTTTTAGGGTTATTTTTTAAGAGTTATTTTTCAAGGAAAAATTATTTTAAAAGTTTTTTTTAGGGATAAATTAAACTTTCTTTTTTATATACTTGGCGTACTTTTTTTTTATCATTGTAAGATTTTTTTTAGATATATAAATTACTAAATAAATAAGAATGTGAATGAGAAGATAAGGAAAAAAATTATTGGACATCTTGAAATTCTACTGTGAAGAGGAAAGGAAGCTTCATCCAAAGAGCTTTAATAGGGACAGAATAATACGGAATTTGAGAACTTGAGGGGAAAAATAGTGGAGCCAAAAGAACTTCTAAAAAAAATGCAATAAAATTTGCCAAGATCTGCGCAGTCTAGGCCTCTTATGTAGATCTTTTTGAGGAAGAAATCGGGAATCAAGAAGAAATTGTCCCGCACCTATGTACATCAGTTTTCTCGAGTTCTTTGTAAAAGTTTTACTCTCCTTCGGGATCGTTAGATCTCTGTTCGAAATCGGTCCTCTTTAAGGTCTGGTAATTCTTTATAAAGTTCTGGAAAACCTTCTCAAAATTGTGTGATACTCCTGGAAGATCAAATGATTAGAAGGGGGAGGAAATAGGAATTCTTATCGAGTAGGATTGTTCGTGAAAGACAGATGAATAGTCAAAAGGAAGAGGGGGAGTAAGAATTCTTGTCGGGTAAGGTTGTCCGTAGGAGACAGATGAAGGGGTCAGAAGAAAGAGGAGGAATAGATATTCTAGATGGTTGATGATCGAGAAAGGATGTTCGTGAGAAGAAACTGAGTAACAAAGAGAAAAAGATAAAGAGAGAAAGTAGAGGAACAAAGTTGTTTATTATATATTTAATGGGTTTTGTATAATTGTAAGTGTAATGTTGAACTCTTAAATTAAAAAAAAATGTATATATAAATTAAGTTTCTTGTAATTTATAATAAAATTAGGATCCGTGCACGTTCGAGCCAGAAGTTGTTTCATTCTTTCTATTCCTCGCGATTTTTGCTCATAGTTTTAATTTCGCAGATATGGATTTGGATGTTTGTTCGTGATTTCCGTTAAGAAACGTACATCAAGATTAGTAAAGAATTATTCGTTAATTAAAGGAGATAGTTCGATAATTGCTTCGCTTCTCTTTTTAAGGAAATAAAAAAGAAATAAAGTAAATAGAAGAAAATATGCAATTTTAAATTTAAAAAAATGTAGTATAAAATTATAATAATGGGGTTACTTTGAAGATGATGGAAGAAGGTTAGTTTGAGTCTAATGCTAAATGAACACCAGTTTTTAACATAACGTCAAAGTCTTTGAGTTAATCACATCTACTGATCTGTAGAGGAAAGAAGAAAGTGAGAAAATAGATGAAATATTTAATAAGTATTAATATAAAAAATAAATGTTTATATACAGGGTGTCCCAGAACTGGCGGAAAAGTTTTTAATGACAGATTCTTCATGAAATTCTAAGCCCAAAAAGCTCTTTACAAAAAAATAATCCGATAAATAGAATTTGAATGGTGAGACATTGAAGTTGAGTATAGGAACACATGAAATTCGTACGATCAGGATCGGCACGACCAAGTTTGACTCATGACTCGTGTACCGCGGCAATGCATGTTTCTCATCACTCTACATTTAATTATTTATTATTTGTTATTTATTTATTATTAATTTATTATTTATTATTATTATTTAATTTTAATTAATTATTTTTTTTCTACTCTATTACTCTACATTTAATTATTTATTATTTATTCATTATTGATTTATTCTGTATTAGTACTAGTTGCTTAATCCTTAAACACGGAAAAATATAGGAAATTAATTTAATTTCATCCAAGATATTGGAGATAAAATGTTTTAAGAAATTTTTTTTCTTTTGACATTTGTAGCAAAAATTACAAAATATACAAAATTTTTATACATATAAATTTTTTAGATTTTTTGTACTTTCAGATAAAAAAGTTAATTTTAGTGAGAAAAATTTAATAGTATAAAAAAATTAATTTTTTAGTTTTAGATAAATAAATGCAAAATTATATTCACTTTTAAAAAAGATTCTCAAAATTACTCCAACATATATAGAATATGCTATCATAAAGGAAATTTTGGGGTTCTACTCGTAAACAAATATTTTTTTCAAAATTGGAATTTCAGTTAAATCAATAAAATAAATAGATTATTTAAGATTTACTTTCTTTTACAGTTATTTTTCTAATGTATTATTGTTCAATTATTTGCTAGCGGCCGTAAAAAATTTTTATTAAAAAAGGCTGTTTTCATGTATTGTAAAATTTAATGTTATAATTTTTATTTTTCTAATTAATTAGTTATATACATGTAATACAAATTTTACCGCACTATGATTGTATTTAGTTGACTATAGAGTGCTAGATGTGCAAATTGAAATCGAAGTGAATCAACAAATGAAATGCAAATGCAAGGATATAAAGTCAAGCACAAATTTGCTTAACTTACTTTTAACTATTTTAGTTTGTGCTTGCAATTGCTTGTGTTGCTTTTATTTATAGTTATTTTTGTTCTTACGTTGTTTTCATATTTTGGATTTTATTATATAAATAATAAAAATAAAAGTGTAAGAAATATTCTCTACAGTCTGCAGCACAAATCAAAATAGTTAGAAGTAAGTTGAGCAAATTCATGATTGCTACCCTTATATTTGCGTTTTGTTTGTAGATTTACTTCGATTTCAATTTGTACATCTAACGCTCGATAGTCAATCTGTTCGGAAACAATCATCGCGCAGTGAAATTTGTATTACATAATCAACTAATTAACTAGAAGATTGAAAATTATAATATTTTTTAATTATAAAATTTTTTAATATATCTGGAGAATATCTCTTTAAATAAAAATTTTTTACGGCCGCTAACAAATAATTGAACAATAATATATTGAAAAATTAACTGTAAAAGAAAATATATGAAATAATTTATTTGGTTTAATTGATTTGGCTCAAATTCCAATTTTGTTTTAAAAAAAAAATGTCCATTTATGAGTAGAACCCATTTTGAGATCCCAAAATTTTCTTTATATTATACTCTACATATATTAGAGTATTTTTGAGAATTTTTTTAAATTTTTATAAGCAGATATAATTTTCTATTTATTTATTTAAAATTAAAAAATTAATTTTTTATACTATTAAATTTTTTTTACTAAAATTAACTTTTTTTAAAGTACGGAAAAACTTAAAAAATTTACAAAAATTTTGTATATTTTGTAATTTGAGCTGTGTAAAAAAAAAAAACAAAAAAAATATCTCTAATATTTTGGATTCAATGTACATAACATTTATTTTTTTATCTTTTATGTATAATATGTCTTCAAAATTATTTTAAATGTTCCAAACAGTTTATTTTTAGATGGATTCCTGACACGTATCATATATATATATATTTTTAATTAAATATTGGAATAATTATCAATTAATAATTTCCTTTGAAGGAAGAAAAGAGGAAAGAAAATGATGTAAGAAAAGACAAGAGAAAAAAAAATTTTAAGCCACTGATTTCTCAGATGATTACACTAACAATAAGTTCTTTACGTTGCTGCAGAACTCGTTTTCTACTTTCAACTTTAGAATCGCGAATAAAAAAAAAGAAAAATAAGTAAACCAAAAGTTAGAGCTGACTACTCGTTGGACTACTCAAGAGTTGAATAGTAAGTCAGTCGAGAATTGAAGAATGAATTTTTAGAGAAAGATTTTACGTATCTTTAAATCTTAGCGTTGCCCCACGTATGCCTCTTCATTAAGCAATTAAAATTTTCCTTTTACAAATCAAATCTTTAATTATTTCCCCTCCCGTGAGTTAAAGATGTCTTCCTTCCAAAAAAAGGTCCAAGAAATTACATCTATTGGTAACTTTTATTTTTAGAAGTTAAGTCTTACTCATTGAGGAGTCCGCAATGATCGGCTGAGTTGACATTTTTATTATTCCTTTAAAATTTATCTCAAACAGATAACACAAGAGGGTGATTTGACAAGCACGTGATATCAAGTATCGCAAATTTCCGACACGGATTATAGTTACATCAGTAAATTATTGTCACTATTCTTCTTCTTATCTTTTGTTGTAAAATTCTTAAATCTTTTACGCAACCTTAGAGTTCCAACATTGCTCCATCTATTTGTCTTTCGCATCCATATGGTTTAGATTTCTAGCGTTAGAGAATCTTTTATCTTTTGTTCAAAATTTTCAAGTTTTTTAGAATAGGTTCGTTTGAATATTTATTGATCCGTCTATAGTTTAGTTTTCTAATATTCTTATGATTAATTTTAAAATGTCGCCATTAGATAAATTAATAGACGAGTGTTTGTACGACCAAACTGTCAATTTATTGTTTGATTGTTCTATCAAGACGTTTTTCTAATATTGTACCGGAAGATTAATCCTGTCTGCTAGATATTTCTTGATTTATTATTTGCGTCCGGTGTAGAGAGAATCTAAATCGCAGTTTTTTATATCAGTGAAAGAGTTTTAGTGAAAGAAAAGAATTGTGGAATTCATGTAACATATACATATAATTTTATGCTTTTTGTGTTGCTGAACGATAATAGTATTTATATTTGACTAAAATGATCAAAATTTGTTTTAAAAAATAAAAATTTTTTTTTTATTAATTTAAAAAGTTTTGTTAATAATTGGAATAATTAAATTAATAACAATTTCAATTATTTAATTATTTATATTATTTTAAATTATTTTTTTAAATTATTTTTAATCACTTATTTGTATTATAATTGATTTTTATAACATTTTTCATTAATTATTTATATGTACAGTTTTTGCCCAACAATTTTTAGAATCTTGAAAGTTTTCTAGGAATGGGATTGACGGAGAACGATACATTTAGTCCAGTCTTAAGAATAACTACGATGAAAATTATTTCCGATGATGAGTGTCGTCAAAATCAGAATAGAGATTTTTGGAAATATTTAACTTACACATCCTTTTGCGCTGGATGGGCGAATGGCACTGGGGTATGCAATGGAGATAGCGGTGGAGGATTGGTACTTCTTCAGACATTAAATTCTAGCATATGGGAAGTTCACGGAGTCGTCTCTGTGAGCCCACGAAGATTGAGTACTAGCATATGCAATCCCAATTTCTATACTGTTTTCACTAAGGTATGCTAAAATATAAAGTTACAAACATTATTAGCAAATATATATATATATATATATATATATATATATATATATATATATATAATCAAGGCTGGGCAAATGCTTTTGGAATTGCATTTAAAATGCCAAATATAAAATACTTTAAAAAATATATTTAAAATGCAAAATGTAAAATGTTTTTTGAATCTATTTTAAATATAAAATCGGTAAATAAGTATCTTAAATGGTTTTCAAATGCAAAAAATGACTTTTCCTTTTATATATAATTTATTGAAGTATTCATACATTTTATAGTTTTATTTGATAACTTGATAAGTTTGTTTTCGAAAGTTAAAGAACAAGTGATACTCACGTTAAGTTCAATGTGGCTATAAAAAAAATTGTGTTTTGGCCAATCACGGGACTTGGTTCCTTCTATATGTTTAGAAAATCACATTTATCTATTTTAAATAGTTAATTGTATAGATATTTTTATTTTAAATGTAAAATGGAAATGGTTTTCCAAAAAGCATTTAAAATACAAAATGCAAAATGACATTTTCATTTTAAATACATATTTAAAATGGAACCATTTCAAATATTATCCAGCCCTGTATATAATTATATCAGGGATATATCTGTATGGGATAATTACCTGTAAACTGTTTTTTAATAATATTTGTTGATAATTTTTATAAGTTAGGATTATTGTTATTATTAATATGATCATTTAGATATCGTTATTTGTGTACGATTGGAAGATAAAAAGAATTAAACATAATTGCAAGATAAGCGCTCAGAGTATTATCATATTGTCTAAACAATATTTATTGTATGAACAATAATTGCTGCTTATATAGCATTAACATATCAAATTGTTATTTTTTTATTCGATGCATGTATAGGTCTCGATGTATGTCAATTGGATTAACAAGATCATCGAGAATATACCAATAATTGGCCCACCTGACCGAGATCGACAGCCAAACAGAGACGATATTATTGTTTAAAAATAGTGATAAGTTAACATTGCGCGAGCGCACGCGCTTTTTCATTGTAAAAGCTTTCCAATCAAGAAATCAATACGATAATTTTCTTTTTATGACTAGCTTGTATCTTTTTAAATATATTACATATATATCGATTAACTCATTACTATGTATCAAAAATAAAATATGTTTATATTATTGAATTAAATTATTAAACTATTTATGCAAACCACAAACTTTGTGAAATATACCATAGACATAGTATATCCAGACCGAATGTTGAAAAGTGGGAGTAAAGGTGCACGTAGAAAAGGATGAACTCTGTTTCGTGCTCCTTGCGTTTTTTCTCTTTCATGCATGTTTCTCATTCCTCTGTTTCTACGAGTACATGAAAGAGAGAGAGAACGCAAGAGGTACGAAATAGAGTTAATTTTTTTCTACGTGCACCTTTCCCCCACTCCTTAAAAAAAGGCAAAAGCTTGGTCTAGATATACTGTGACTACAGCTAGCGCTAGACTATGCGTGTAATCGTCAATATTCGCGATTCGTTTATAATTCATGAATAAAATAGATGGAAAATTCATCAAAATTGACCAATCATATTTCTTTATACCGTTCACGAATCATGAATTGCGAATTGCTAATACGCTCATAGTCTAGCGCTAGCTTATGAAATATACAAATATTATACAAGCATATCGATCAATTAAGGCCGTGTTCTAAAAATCACTGAAATACGGCCTAAGTACACGACTCAATATTGGAAATTTATGATATATATTACATAAACTATAGATTTTGAGTACTGGCAGTGAATTTTGAAACACTTAAACGTCGTTTCTATTAATGCCTTTTTTATTTTTTTTTTTTTCCTAGAAAACAAAAAAGTATTTCCCTAGAAATCGACTATGAATAGTTTAAATATCGATAATATGTCAAAACAGAAATAGAAAAGAGAGTTTTACAGTTAAAAATATCAATTATAAACATCAGTGTCAACATAATTCATCTGATCGTAAATAATATATAGACATTATAATTTCATGCATCAACATGAAAAATCTTTCACTAGCTGTAAGTATAATATAAAAATGTTAAACTTATTATATTTTGCCATGCTAGATATATTTTTACATGCTAGATATAAGCTAAATATCATAAAGAAAATAAAATTAAAGAGTTCTGATTTGTAAGAAAAATGTAAATGTAATATTATATCTTATAAATATTTTTAAATCAATTTTACAAAAAAAAAATATACGGAATATATTTACTATATTTAATATATTATACAAATATACAAAATATATTTAAAAAAATTAAATTTATATATATATGTAATTTATTGTGTTGACATAAAATTAATAATGGAAATATTATTATACATTTTAACGTTTTATGCTTAGAGTACAATCTTGATGGAAGAAAGAGAAGAAATATTACAATCAATATTTGATATAAATGAAGTACCAACCGGTACAAAATACGATGACATATATATCACACCAAGTTATATAAAATTTGACGAAGCCTTTGAAGGAGTTACATATCGGCAGCGTATCACTATTAAAAACATTGGAAATAGACCTGCGTTTATTAGAATTCGTCAATCAAATTCTTTAGTAAACATCTTCTAATTTAAATTGATAAATTACTAATCTAGAAATAAATTATATATTATATTAGTGTTAAGAATGTATCATTAAAATAATGCTTTTTAATAGGCTTTTCAAGTGAAAACTTTGAATAGTGGCATGCGGGTGAGTCCTGGATTAAGCATAACAACATACGTGACTTACATCTTCAAAAGAGCATCTGTATTGCATGCAATAATTCCAATCGAGATTAACGGAAAAATTTTTGATTATCGTGTGATAAGTACACTCGCCACCGAATCTGTTAGTATTGAGCCAAAATCTATCGATTTTGGTACTATCGACGTTGGTTATTCATCCGGCTTTAAAATATTAACAATATACAATAAAGGAAATAAAAGTACCAGGTATCATTTTTGAAACTTTTGAAACGATTGAACTTTTAGACACTAGAAATAAAATCATGTTTTGCGCAAAGAAATGAGTTTTTCTCATCTTAATTAAATTTATTTATTGGAATATCACGACCAGCAGCATATAAATTTTGATAAAATATAAATATATATATATATATATATATATATATATATATATATAAGCTTTAATTAAAAGTTTTATTAGTTAATATGTATACAGATTTTACGAACAAAAAAATCAATTGTATTTATTTCTAAAAAATTTAGATTGTATATACAATAATTTTTTTTATTTATTGGTTAGAAAATGGCTTAATTGTAGGTTGTAGCAATAATTTATATTATGTATATAAAAATTAATTCTTTAAAAATAATGTCATATTGCCTGCCATAATTTTTGTCACCATTTTTATTATTCATAAAATATACGGATAAATTTTTAAGGAGTATACTTGATACAACTATCGTTTGAGTCAATAAATTATATTAATTTTGTTAGAATCAAGTCATATTTTTGTCTTCTCAGCTTATTTAATTTTATGGAATAAGTTTAGAAACTTATTTTTGAAATTAACTGACTTTTGAATTAAAATTTATTTTTAAATGTATTCTATAAATTTGGAAATAAACATTAATAGATTTTCGATCGATCTTGGGCAAAGTGATTTGGACATAACAATAAAGCCACTTCATGGAAGAATTAAACCACAAAAGGAATTGAAACTTCAAATCGAAATAATGGGCGTAAATGAAGGCGTTTTTTACAGTGAATTCTGGTAATAATATAATCGATACTTGTCATTTAATGTTCGTAATTATAAGAAAGATTTGAACGAATTTTTTTAGGATTAAATCTACTCCAAATATACGCGTTCCCATAAAAGTGCATGTCATCACACCAGAATTAGTAATTTATCATCCGAATACAACCGGAAATATTACCCTTATCGATTTTCCACCTACGATAGAAAATACCAGCAGATGCGATACTTTTGTCTTACGAAATCTTTCGTCTCGAATTTCCAATTACGTTGTCCTTGGTGAGGTCGATAATGAAGTAAAATGCATTCGGGTAACGAAATATAAACTTTTCTTTAAATAAATTAAAAATTTTAATTAACTATAAATTATTAAAATCAATGTTTAAAACTCTTAGATATAAACTAGTTATCAAATTTTTTTATTAAAATTTCTAGTATTCTCCCACATTTAGAAATTATAGAGAATGTTTACATAGAAATGAGGAATCTCCTTGTATGATGATCTCGGATAAATCTATTGTAAAGTTATTTCAATTTTTATTAAAAAATTGTTTTTATATTTAAAATTAGTAAATATGTTTTGTAAGTGAAAAAAATATCGAGTAAAGATGATTAAGCCTAGCAAGCTATTATTAGATATATGTACATATAAATCAAAAAATATTAATATGCATATAATTGAATCTTAATAGCTTATTATTAATGATAAAAATCCGGCAAGCGAAAAATTCCGATTTCTGAGTTATTTGTATGCTCAATGTAACAAAAAAAAAAAGATTAGAAATATAATTATGTTTAAAGAACTGAGGATCTCAGAACTTCTAAGAATATAAACTAAAAAATTTAAATATTTTAGACTTGTACAAATTTTGAAAATTCAAAATCAAATGACAGATATAAGATTATCTCATACTCCACTACTTACTTGACGTTTTTAATTAATTGACTCATATGTGTAAACATATGTTTATATTACATATTAATAGATTTATATTATTTTTGCAGGACATTGATCGCAAGCACAATCCGATTTATAGTGTCTTTGAAATTTGGCCTCTTGAAGGACGAATGAATCCGTTTCAAGGTATCATCTTCGAAGTCAAGTGAGTGCGGTTATCGCATTGTCACAAATATAAAATCAAAAATCTGTTTTAAAAGTAAATAATATATGTGTCGTTTATTTAAAAACTAATATTTAATCCATACATTATAGATATTCGCCAAAAACTATGTTATCGAAATGGAGACAAAAATATGAGCAAAAACAGCGAAAAGACTTTGGACATCGACAAAATCGAAAAAATATAAATTTTATGGCATTTATTAGAATAGTTAGAGTAGATTGTACAGAGAAAGAACTGGACGATGATATGAGTGCGTTTTTGTTTCTTTATTTTATTATTAAAATTTGTATTTTTGATAGCTCCTAGTTATAAAAAATTTTTTCATCTAACTGTCTGATATATTTTTAATCGTCACAGTTTGTAAAATATTTTATATTATGAAAAACATGCGCATATTTATACATAATATCTATATGTATACAATATATACAGAGTGTCCCATAATTCGCGGATTACTTCTCGGGTGTATATAAAGCGTGTTAAACTATATAAAAAAGTTCTCTATCGTTTTGCAATTTTCACGACAAATAATGAGAAATTAATTAAAAAAGATAGGCCAATCCGCGTCTTGCACAAGCGCGCGACGAGAAGAGACGTCCTACTGTAATGTGATCTTGGCGGCAAAGCGGTGGGAGGGACGCTCTATGAAGGCTACGTACAAGCGTGTAAAACACTCTTCTCACTGCTTCACCGCGCGCCTAATATTACAGTAGATCTCTTCTCGTCGCGCGCTTGTATTAAGGCGCGCATTGGCCGATTTTTTTTAATGAATATATCAATAATTATTAGGAAAATCATAAAATGGAAGGACTTTCCTACTCACTTTGACATCCTTTATATGCACACAACAGGTGATCCGCGAATTATGGGACACCCTGTATATGTATGTATATGTGATGCGCGCGCACGCACACACACACACACACACACGCACGCACACACACGCACGTACACGCACACACACACGCACACGACACGCACACGCACACACACATATATATATATATATATATATATATATATATATATAATAGAAAGAAAGAAGATATGTGTAGTTATATATGTTAGAACACTTTTTAAATAATGTTTCACAGGGATTGAAGTCCCTGTAAAGGACTCTGTCGCGGATAATACTTTGTCACAGAAAATTTATATACGTGAGTAACGTATCTAATAACTTAAAAAAGATATATTAATACAGTTTATTTTTTTTATACAGGGTATTCTATAATTCGCGGATCATCAAACACTCCTCTCATCGCTTCACCGCACGCCTAATATCACATTACAGTAGAACGTCTCTTCTCGTCGCGTGCTTGTACAAGGCGCGAATTAGCCTACCTTTTTTAATTAATTTCTTATTAATTATCGTGGAAATCGCAAAACTGTAGAGAACTTTCCTATTCAGTTTAATGCTTTATATGCACATGAGAGATCCGCGAATTATGGGACACTCTGTGTATGATAAAATATTTATATTAAAATAGATTATACCCTTTTAGATTATACATAAACATAAAATATATAATCAATTATTTAATTAATCTAATTTAATTTTTATTACATATTTATTATATATATTTCAATAGAAGAAACGATGATGGAGACTTTTTCTTTGTCAACATGCGCATCAAATGATTCAGAAACGGGCGATACAATACGACTTTGTCTTTACGGTGAAGTGGAAACGGTACAATTGCATTTCGAACCTGATACCCTCTATTTTGGCAACTTAATAGTCGGCCAATGGTCACAGCGCGTACTTCGTTTGACAAATCTTTCTACTGTTGCACCGATATATCTGGAATGTGTACCGAGTGCAGCTGCATGCTGTTGTCCGAATCGGGTGAAACTTAAGTCAAATACATCTATCGAAATTCTTATTAAAGTTCGCGGCAAAGAAAGCAGTAATTATTGACATTTTTCTTGATATTAAATTTTAAATATTCAAGTCTCATCGTATATAACTTAATAAAGCTAACTAAATCTTCAGAAAAGAGATACTTTGCGGAAAATTGTTTATTATCATTAAATTTTAAACATGTCTTTATTTTGTTCTATTATACATAATTTATTTTCATTATTAAAATATATATAGAAAAATGAGAGAGAAAATTTACTAAAATATTTCTTGCAGTTCAATCTTCGTTCAAACTGTTCTTCAATATCATAGCGAATTCTTATGATTTAACTACATCAAAAAAAAGATGTCTCAAAAAGATAAAAGTTGGAAGTTATTTCGTTAAATGTACAGTGAATATTATTTTTAAATCCAAGAATAAATTTCTGACAATGAGTAAGCTCATTTAATTTGGCTAATTGTTTGGTTGATATGCAAGTTTTTGAGTTGTATAATATTTTAAAAGTCAACTTTTTTGGTAAAGACGAAAAAAATTCGGCAACATGCATATACACAAAAGCCGTTGAAGAAAATGACGATAAAAAGATTATGAAACACCTTTTTCATTCGCCCAAGTGGAAGATACTCTATAAGAATTATTCGAAAATAATTCATCAATTTGAGGAATGTTTAAAAAAATGTTCGCTCAAGAAACCGATTTCCACAATGAAGGCAGCTGTATTGATACCTTTATCGCCTTTACAAATATATAATGTTTACATTTTTCCGCCTACCTTCGCTTTTGGCATGGTAAGTAATCGAACAAGAATAACAGTTCAAATAAAATGTTTATTAAATCATCTCGATTACGAACACTGAGTAATTGATAGGTAGCACCGAATAGCTTCAACTATCGGCGCTTGGTTGTAAAAAATACGAACAATATTCCAGTAATGATACGATTAATGAGTGTCTCGACCAAGTGCATCCGTTTTCCGGAAGGTAATTTAATAATCTTGCAACCAGATTCGATGGCGACAAGTCTCGTCGAGTACCTTGCAGATAAATACCTTGGCAAGTTTAACGGATACATCAATTACGTGATTAACGATAATCACTCCTTTGAACTTAGTATTTCTGCCGATGTTGTTCGAAAACAGTTGTACATCGACAAAAAAGAAATTGAACTTGGAAAGGAATGGTCAAAAGAAGAAATTTACCGACCAATGGCCTCTGTTATTTCAATTACAAACAAACTAGGCGCAAATATATATTTTAGGTAAAAATCTACTCTTTTTTCTATGTGTCGTAAATAAATCTTATTTCACTAAGAGGAAATTAGTCTAAATTAATGAAAGAATTTACGTACGTGTAATGTTCTTATATTATTTATTTATTAATACTTAGTCCTTGCCTTTCGGCTTAGAACTTCTAGTTACAATTCTTCTCCAACCTTCACTTATACCTTCAATCAAATCAAATCAAATACAAAATACAAAATACAAACTACAAAACACAAAATCAAAATCAAACTCTAACTCGAGTTCCAAGCTCTAAGTCAAAATTATCTTCCTCTTCCTCTTCGCTATTATCTCCCTCGTTTCCTCCATTTCGTTGCCTCGGCTCTCTCCTTGAAAGTAAGAGTACTTTTTCCATAATCTCTCTTTTTTCACTGTCTCAGTTCTCTCTTTTTCCCTTGTCCTTCTTCTCTCTCGTTTCTCGTTTCGGTTACCATTCCTCCAACTTTTATCTCCTTTGCTTCCTTCATCAACTTTCATTGTCTCAGCTCTCTCCTTATCTCTTTTGCTTTCTCCACCATCTCCTTTTTCCATCGCCTCAATTCTCTGCTTCCTCACTAAACTAAAATTTCTCTTTCGTTTCCTCCATCAGCTTCTTATTCATTGCCTCCGCTCTCTCCTTGTCCCTCACTTCATCCCTTCTCACTCTTTCTATTACATCGACTCTCTCCTTTCTTTCTCCTCTCTCGTTTTCTCTTCTCTCCTTTCTCATTTTGTCTCCTTTGCTTCCTCCATCATTTTCCTTTTTCATTGTCTCAGCTTTCTTTTTGTCCCTTGCTTTCTCCTTCCTCTCTCTTTCCATTGCCTCTGCTCTCTCCATTTCCTTCGTTCCATATTTCTCTCTCACTTCTCATGTTTCTCTAACTTTCTTCTCTCTTCTCTCCTTTCTTCTCTCTCTTCTCTACTCTCCACTCCTTGCCTTGGTCGCTATTGTGCTTTTCTTCTCTTCATATTTTCTTCGGATTGCTCTTTTCTCCATTTTACTTTCCATCTTGCTTTTTCTTCTTCCTCTCCGTCATCCTTCTCTCTTGTTTTCTTCACTCCTTTCTCATCTCTTTTTCTTTCTTTCCTATCTCTCCTCTCCACTTTCCTCTTCATCAATTTATCGCTACTTCATTTTTTCTCTTCCTTCCTTTCTCGTACTCCCACTTGCCTCTGCTCTTCTTTTCTACTTTATCTCTCGTTCTCTCTTTCTTTTCTTTTTTTCCTCTAAATTCTCTTTTCCTCTCGTCTTTCTCTTCCCTCGTTTTCTCTTCTCTCGTTTCCCGTTCCGGTTACAATTCTTTTCTCTCACTTTTTCATTTTCTTGTTTTCTCTGACTTTCCTCTCTCTTCTCTTCTTTTCTTTCTCTCTTTTCCACTCATCACTCATCACTCTTTCACTCACTGTTGTGCTTTTCTCCTCTTTACACCTTTCTCGGATTGTTTCTGCTTCTTTCCTTCATCTTGTTTTCCATCTCGCTTTTTCTTCTTTCTCACCGTCGTCCTTTTCTTCTCTCGTTTCCTTCACTTTTTTTCATCTCTCTTCTTTTCTTTCTCTCCTCTCCACTCTCCTCTCCTTCCATGTTTCACTTTCCTCCTATATTTCATTCTTCTCTCCAACCTATGTCACTTTTTCCTCTTCCTCATCCTTCTTTTCTCAGACTTCCACTTGCCTCTACTCTTCTTTTCTATTTCTATATATTTTATCTTATTATTTTATTATATTTCCTTCTTTCTTTTCTTCTTTTCTACTAAATTCTCTTTTCTCTTCTTTCCTTTCCACTTTCTTCTCTCCTCTTCTCCATCCTCATATTTCGTCTCTCCAACATTCTCTTCAACTTTTCTTTATTTTTCTTATAGTAGCTGCCATCTATTTTTCCTCTGCTCGCTTCTAATCTCTTTATCGATCTTTCCTCCAGATTTTCATAGCTACAACTTATCTTTTCTTTCGCGACCTCCGATCTTCTTTGCCGATCTCCGATTTTTTTGCCGACCTTCCATCCTTACCGATCAGCCTTAATGGACTCTCTCTTAGAATGCGTTCCGTTTCACGCATTGAACGCATATATCGCCTGAAAATCTATAGTTCACGTAACATATATTATAGATTTCTAAGCAACCTATGCGCTCTATGCGTGAAACGCAACCCTAACCTAATATTTTCTCTATATTTCTTTTTTTTCCTTTGCTCTTTCTTCACTTCCTATTTTCCCTTCATTTCTTCGCCTTCCTCTTACCTCGTTCTTTCCCATCCCTATTTTCCTCTCCTTTCTACATCTTTCTGCAAATATCATCCTCACTTTCTTTCATCCTTCTTTCTCACTACACCTAATGTTCTTATATGTTTACTTTCAATTTCAATGAGTTTTATACTCCGTCCAACGAGAGAATGACTATGGTCTGCGGGCAAAGTGAAGAGAGCGTGGCACATGCTACTCGGTACCGTATTTGTAAATATGCTCCCCTCTTTTGGAAACCTGCGCGAAACAGACAAATTTTCATTCGATCCGTGATATATTGCTAAATATGAAATTAAAAATAAAACGCAAATTATAAAATTAATTACAGATGGGAGATACCGGCGGCTTCTGGCTTCTACATAGAACCGAGATCGGGTACTGTACGCGGGAACACTACTTTATACGTTTATGCGCATTACGAGTGTGATAGTCCTAAAACTAATCACGCTCAAGCGATAATGAAATGCGAAAGCGGAACTTATGTGTCTTTGAAGCTCAATATACGACGATTTGTACCAAAGGTTGAATTCGTAAATGACAGTACGAGTCTTGGTGAAATACCTCTCAATTTACCGACCAAAGTGATCGTCGTTCTCCAAAATTTCGAGTTTAATGAAATGGCGTATGAAGTAGATAGCGCATCGTTGATACGTGGCTGCGATGTTAATCCATTACGAGGAAAAATATCGCCACGCGGTATTGTAATTCTTGAGGTGTGTTCTTTACTATACTAGTGAATTTAAACACACATACAGGGTGTTCCAAGATTAAATCGACGAACTTCAGGTGGTTATATAGGATACCAAAACAAGCCAATTTTGCCAATAAACCTGCAAAGTAAGCTGTTTTGATATTAGAAAATCCAAAACTAACAACAGAACCCAAAAATTTCTAATTTTGATGAAATTTTACACACGTAGAGGGGGGAGGGGGATAAATAAGTAAATTTAGAAATTTCCAGTTGCGATTCAAAAATGATTCTAAAAGATGAAATCTTCTCTTATATATATATCTCTTATATATAGAGACTTTTTGATTTTCGAAAATTATTTGAGATATTAAAAAATGTTTCATACAAAAGTTTCATAATAAAAACACACTTTTATTTAACCACATTAATAAATAATTTAAAATAAATAATTTTTTTTTTAAGATTTTTGCTCTTGTTTTTAATACGGATATGGATTTATTGACAAAATTGGCTTGTTTTAATATCCTTAAAATCATCTGAAGATTGTCGATCTAATTCTGAGACACCTTATGTGTATATATAGGATCTCTGAACTCTGTCCACTTAAAATATCTGTTATTTTATACAATAGGAAAAAATTGAAGCTAGAGAGTTTTAGTGGTAATGGACAAATGAAAAAAGTTAGCATCCTGTATATATGTTATTGTAACATGATAAATAAAATTTATATTTTTTTAGGTGCAGCTTACACTCGACGTTTGTTGTAATTTTTCTATCGCAATCGCCGTCATGATTCAAGGATGTCTGCGATTATCATATAAGATAAATGGCGAAGTATCATTTCCAAGATTGAAAATTATACCACAACGAATAGATTTAAAACGCATCAGCATCAATGCTGTTCAGATTCATGAGATAACAGTCACAAATAATGGCACAACAACATTAAAACTGCAAATTTCGCTAGAGGAATATCCTGAATTTCGAATATTACTGACAGCAAACAACAAAAACTCAGAGATAGGTAAATAATCTTCAAAATATATTTTAAAGTAATAAATAGCATACTTTTTTTAAAACTTAATAATTTTAATTAAAAAATTTTTAATAATAAATTAAATATTGTTTTATTACAATTTTTCAAGTATTTTATAAATAAAAAGGTACGGAAGGGATAACTATCGTCCCGGGCGCAAGCCAAAATCTTTATTTACACTTTCAACCGGTCGATCTGGCCAGCTACGCTTTCTATTTGCCGATGATAATAAATCAGCTGCTTGGTCCAGTATTGACGTTGAATTCAAAGAGTATCAGACCGTCAGAGTTTTTAAAATTGCGCGAAACTCATTATGCACATTTACCGGGTTTTACCATGACATCGTTACCCGATAAGCTTTCTTTGCCCACGATATTTATCGATTGTACTGTTGCTGGCGGTACCGCTTTCTTTAACAAGCTTATATTTCAATTCAACTTCGCAACTAATGAAGTAAGATTGCACACATATTGATAAAACATGAAAAAAAAAATCAAATAGAAAGATGCAAAAACATTTTTCATAAAAAAGCAAAAAAATTTTTATTTTTTAAATAATTTTCTTTTTTAGATAGTTATATTAAAATTGATCAATAAAAAACCATATAAATATAATATATGTTCTCTCCGCATTTTTCTTATAAAATTTTCTTCTAAATATTAAATTAAAATTAAAATTGATTTATTTAAACAACTTAAAAATAGCAAAAAAAAAAAAAATAAATAACTAAATCTATGTAAAATATTTCTATAGAATTATCCATAGATGAATCAATAGATGAAATACTTTTATCTTGAAACTTTTACACTGCAAAGCATCTGAAAACGTTTATATTTTATTATATATACAAATAATTGTATGTTTATTTTTTCTCTCGTTAGATGTCCGAAGAATTTCTTATAGAGAATCGAATAATGCCAAGGGATATAATGGTGTCAATAAATATTGAGAAATTTAGCGAAGCGGATTGTCCGTTTACCATTGAGTGGTCCCGCGGTGCGGAAATCACACGAACATTCGATTCGATCGATTGTATCTTACGTCCTGGCGATAGCGTCTTCTTTGTTCTCGAGTTTAAATCGAAGAAACGGGGTAGCTTTAGTATCGAGGCGCCGATATACGTTCGCGGTGAGCTCGACGACGGCGTATTCAATAAATTACGTCTCGACGGCGAATTTCCCGCCAGTTCGATCGACGTCGAGCCGACGGAGATATATTTCACGCCTGTTCCTCTTGGTACAGCGATAGAGGAAAAGTTTAGAATCCGAGCAAGGCACTTTGATAACGTGACTTTTATACGATCGAACTTCTTGATGACGCCGCGATGCAGCGGTGATTATAAAAATGAGATGTTACGTATCGAATTCCCAAACGGCAGTAACATATCCCCTCAACCGTAAGTTGTGTTTAGAGATTTAAAAAGTAGTAAAAAGAACAGAAACTTTGAGTAAAAAATTCGATAAAAAAACTATTTTTTATTTTCCCAAAAATGGATTTTTTACCCCATTTATTATTCAGAATGTCTATTTTCGAAAATTTATAGCAAAAATCTAATTTCGATTGATGATTATTTATTAACTTTTGATGCACGACTTTAAAAAATGAGCATAAAATTTATTAAAATTAGATATTAGATTCCATGTTCTCTGTTATTCTCTTCTAGTTTACAAAATAAAAAAAATAACAATAGTTTAACGCTTAACAGTTTATGCTTGAAATAGTTTTCTTCTAACTTTCATAAAACTTCAAAAATAAAGAAAATCAAAAAATCATTCAATTATAAAAATCAAAATTAACCTGTTTTAAAATATTCAAACTCAACTGATTAAACAAACGTGAAGTAGTAAATCAGCTCAGCCATATCCATTTCAAATTAATTACTAATCCAGTAATTACTAATCCAGTAAACAAAATTTAATTTTTATATCATCTATTGTTCGAAAAAAACTAACACTATCATTCAAAATTATCAAAAAATAGTTTTTATTCAAAAATACTGGTTTTTTTACTTTTTGTTAGTTTCTTTTTCCATTTTAAAAAAAACTAGTTTAAAAAAAAATTAGTTTTTTTAATCTCTATTCGTTTCACGTTAATTACACATATATATGTAATATAAACATTAATTTTCTACAAAATAATAAATTTACAACAAAGTTGTAAATCTATCATTTTGCAAAAAATTAATACTATTTTAATCAACCAAGTACTTTATTTGTAAATATATCTAAAAAAAATATTTTTTGTTTCACAAAAAGATACATGGAACTTGAAGCAATAATAATATTCAAGAGTGATCAACCGATATCCTTTCGTTCGACGATTGAATTTTCAGTCGATCGTGAACTTGCTGTGTGTTCTTTAACAGTACATGCAACAGCGGACAACAGTTTGTTAACGACATATATATATTCAATGAAATCATGTATCGTTCATGAGACAGATGCGACAATCAGGTATTTGAAGGAGTCCAATTCCTATCCATTGGATAACACAACAGATGAGACCGATAATACCGAAGAAATATTTCGTTCACGTAGATGCGTGCGTTCTTATTTTCTTACTTTTTTATTTATTATATAATAACTTTTTATTTATTATATAATGAATATTTCACAGTAAAATCGAGAAATAAAATCGATACAGTTTCGGTGAATTCAGATTTGTGTTTATGAAATAATTTCTACTTACAATTAGATTATATAGAATAAATGGAATTCTGACAATTGATTATATATATAACACATCACTCAATAAGTCTCCGGTTTAACTAAGAAAAACAAATTTTTTTTTAGAAATTCCACTTTATTCATCAACATACTCTCCTTCAAGAGTGATACATTC
>JBCAUJ010000042.1:252588-264063 GCA_038406275.1 Cataglyphis albicans
TATAGTATCGAATATATATATATATATATATATATATATATATATAGATATATATAATCTTTTTTTCCATACTTGTAACATTAAACATTGGAATCTTCAACAATTATATCGATTTTATTCCTAGCTCTTTAGATTTGAAAATATTTTTATAGAGTTTATTTTCTTATTAGTAAAAATATTTGTTTAAATTTGAAGTGAATTATTTAGGCCAGTGTTATTTCTTATTTTAATAATTGAAGTAAAGATTTCGTTAAAAGAATAATAAATATAAAATTACATGAAGAGATAAACATTAATAATTAATAAAGATAGAATAAATAAAGGAGGCTCCATTGTCTACATTCCCATTGGCCCCATGGCCAAATAGCCATTGACAATCGGAAATGTAGGCAAATAGAACCTCCGAATAAATAATAAGAATATGCAGATAAATGAAAAATGGACAGCGGATGATGATGAGGAACACGATGATGAAGAAATATTGATTCATAAAAAACATCCCACGTTTTCTACCGATTTTGAAAGGGATAAATGCAAGTACCCTAAAAAATTATTGCAGCCTTATTATCTCACCAACAATCAAAATAGGTAAATTTTGTGAGATTAAAAGATAATTTTCACATATACATATTGTAAAAAATTAAAACACATCGAATTATAACCAGGGTACGCTATTTATTTGAAAGCTTATAAATAAGATTTTTACATATTGTTTTTCTCACATTTATTCACCAGCAGTTGGGAAAAATGTATACAAGAAATAATAACAATTATGGAAGAATGGATGTATTCGGGCCCGTTAAAATTTCATTTTTACCCGAACATTCCTCATGGAATTATGGCAACTTTTTCAAACTTTTGGTTAAAAAAAAAATCACGCATGAAAAATTTTAAACAGAAAAGTAGCGCGATTATACCGTCATTTATCAACGTACTCGAATCACTCGCAGAATCAGATATTCGCAATTATATGGGAGAATTGTAATATAGTAATACATACATTTATTTGATGTATGCGTGTTTTCTCAGATATATTATATTGTACTTCCCTTTCTAAGGTTGAAACAACCATTACCCGAAAATGACATCGAGAGGATAAATCATGTTCTTCAATTATATGATAAAATGCTCGAGTTTCTCCTATCTCGAGGAGCGTATTTAATTCATGTTTCGGCACAATATCTCCTAAATTACAACGATTATTTAATTAGCATTGACATCACACAGAATAATGTGAGTTTTAAACTATAAGCTAAATTTTATAAAATTAAGCAAATTTTATATAATTTAATCCACTAAAAAAACGTATATAAGGGTTTTAGTTAAATAAAAATATTTCTATAAAGAAATCTGTGCATTTAATTATAATACATTACAGACATATAGAAAAAAATTTTCCGATACGAATCGTATTGGGATGCAATGCGAACGAGTATCCCAACAATTATTTGAAACGAGAAACAAGCAATATTGGTTGGATGTGATTTTGCAAACGTATAAATGTTTTGTACTCCGTGGAATACACGAGCCTAAATTGCGCACGTTATCCTTTGCAGCGCGTCCCTTAAGAAAATCTACAATAATTCGGGAATCAATAGTATCGTCTATATCTAGGTTCATTATTTTACGTCACGCCTGTATATGTAATTTACAATTAATTTCTAATCGTATTTATATTTTACAGCTTGCCCAGACAGTGCGAACTTCATGAAAAAGCCATATGGAATATCATAAATTTGCCGAGTGGCAAGACCATTTTAGATAATCATTGCCCGGAAGAGAGGTTTCTACTGTCTTGGCTGCAATATCATTACGAACAACAGCGTGTGCAAGATTGGATGACCGATCACCGTGTAATCTTGAATCCGCGAGAGAAGCAGGATGTAGCAGAGTCCCGCGTGATCAAAAATTTTCATTATGATTTGTCGGACAGTTTAGTGCTAATCGCGGTTACCGCAGCCTACTGCTCCTTTCTGATCGACGAATATTTTGACAATTTATATATTTGTACGCGGAACAAAAACGAGGTAATCTCGTATTAAGAAATGATGAAAGTTTTAAGTTTGATGAGCAACACCGGATTGTCGGATTAAATAATTTTTTTGATGTTATGATTTGTATTTTTTTCTGTACATTTATTTATTTTTTTTTTTTATTTCGTATTACAAAAATCGTATTACAAAACCATGGGTTCTGTACACTTTCAAGATAAAAATTCTGTATGTGATTATAAATCAGCTTAGTTTCTGAATTATTAATGTTTTTTTAAACCTTCCAGTAAGATATTACTCGGATCGTCTATGAAAAATAATATTTATCATCATCTTTATGATTTTAAAAATTTATTTTGATAAAACTGTATAATAACGGATCTATCCCCAACTTGACTTGATATATGTTATCAAAATCACTGTTCTGAGTATCCTGTAAAAAGTTTTAAGCGTTGCTTGTTATTTATTAAAAAATTAATTTAAAAAATTTGCTAAATAAAACGTAATAATAATTATACAGTGTAATTACTTTATATAATTACCAACGTAATTTTTCTGACATACACACTTAATGTCCATACATTTAATGCAATGTTAATTAGCACATTTTTGTTTTGTTAATAACTTTTTAATAAACAACGAGCTTAAAACTTTTTGGAGAATATTCAGGACAGTGATTTTAATAACATATGTTAAAGTCATGATTAAATTATTATGCAGTTTTACCTTTATTTTTATTGCAGATACATTATTAAAAAAAAATTAAGCATTTTATAAATTTAACAAAGGCAAAAGGAAAGCCAGTTAGAGACTGGAAAATCAAAAAACTGCAAAAAACATAGAAATTTATTGAGGCGAAGCAATTTGTGATAAATATAATAAGATAAGAACACAACGAAACAAAATTATAAATCATATCACAATATGTTTACAATAATGCCATAGTCGCCAACTTTTTGATGACATCAACATTTTGTTTGATAATGATTCATCAAATTATTTGGAAGGAGAGTCGAGCTAATGTGATTATTGCAAGAATTTTAATTCTATATTATCATTTGTAGCCCATCTGGTATTATTGTAAGTTGTGTTGGTATCATTGTGATACGATTTATAATTTTGTTGCGTTGCATTTTTATGTCATTATTTCACCATCGATTATTATTTTTATCATCATTATTGATATTTTATATATTACTAAAAAAACTTCAAAAGATAAAAAACATCAAATACAGGGATATTAAAAAAAAATATTTCAATTTGCATGCAACAAGAAGTTTTAAAAAATAATTATCCTTAAAAAATAATTAAAAAAAATTTTTTTTAAGAATAATTTTTCTATGAAAAATAAACCACTAAAAATAATTTTCTTGTAAAAAATAAAGAAATAGAAACTGATTATGAAATCAATAGCCAATTAGCTAAATGCTTATTTAAAGAAATATAATACGATTTTTACACTTTAAATATCGCGTCCAGACTCTAATTGGCTTTTTCTTTTCCATTATTTATCATTTAAGCCTATTTATCATTTGAACATGATTTATTGTTTTATTTTTATAAACTTCAATTAAGTATTCAAAATATTCATCTTTTCTCCTCATGTAAGTTTTCATAGTCAGCGATTCCCAAATCATCCCAAAATTTTATTAGTTTATTATTTATAATTTCTGTTTATTATTTAATTAGCTAAAGTTTATTAAGATATTAATTTTATCTTAAAAATAGAATCATATTATTATATATTAAATTTAATATGACTATATATATATATATATATATATATATATATATTTATATATATTTATATATATACAGGGTGTCCCAAAAATTTTGACACACCCGAAGTGTGAAGGTTGATTGGGCCAAACTGAGTCGAAAAGTCCTGTACTATTTTCTTCTACAACGCTTCAGAAAGAAATTATTATTGAGTAAAGTCTGGCTAATCAGCGCCGATCTTTTGCCAGACACACGTCAGTGAGCCGCACGCCTGGTAGTGGTGCGCCGTTGTAACAGCTGAACGCTCACGTACACTATCAGATGGTTTACCACGTGTGCTCGACTAAAGATGATTGGCCAGATTTTACTCAATAATAACTTCTTTCTAAAGCGTTATAGAGGAAAATAATATAGGACTTTTTGATTTAGTTTGGCCAAATCTATCTTCATACTTCGGGTGTGTCAAAAGTTCGGGGTACCCTGTATATGTTACATATATACAAAGTGTCCTGCAATAATTGTGCCAACGCTCGTGAGCGGGTAGAGTACAGTAAACTGAACAGAAAAGTCCTTTATAATTTTTTGATCTGAGCTTTCTTTTTGTTGTTATACGATGATTAAAGTTAACTAATCAGCTCCTGTCTATACAACAGAAAGTCGTCTCGTTGTTCCGACCCCCAACGTTCCTCCTTTGTTTTTCATTGTAGACAGGCTCTGATTAGCTAACTTTAACAGCGTATAACAACGAAAAGAAAGCTCAAATCAAAAAATGGTAAAGGACTTTTCTGTTCAGTTTACTGTGCTCTACCAGCTCAAGAGCGTTGGCATCCTGTATGTATATATATATATATACAGAGTATTCTAGACCACCCGTATATCCCTTTTTTCAAAAACTAAGTACTTTAGAGAAAAATGTTTTAAACAAAAATTGTATGGTTTTGAGACGAACATAAGATGGTGTCATTGGTTTGACCTAAGATGAATCAAATGACGTACAGAAAATAATAATTGTTTTTAAAAAAAAGTATGCAATTATTTGCAATATATTTTTTTATAACAATTATTTATTTTTTCTTTGTACTATTTGATTCATCTTATTATTCTGTACATAAAAGTATTACAATACAATTATAGAACATAAATAATTTTTGAGATATTTTATATTTTATACTAAAATATGTCAGATTAAGATACAAAATAACTCAAAAAATTCTTAATAAAAAAATACTTTATTATAGTGTTTTGGAAAGCTCTCGACATAAGCTATAAGAATATGCAATAAAAAATACGGAATTTCATTTAAGAAATTAAAGGTGTTCTTGACTTGACCTTAACAATGCCATCCAAGGTCAAATCAATCTTATGTTCCCTTCAAAACCATAGAATTTTTGTTCAAAACGTTTTTCTCTAAAATGCTTAGTTTTTGAAAAAAAAGGGGTGTACAGGTGGTCTAGGACACTCTGTATATACACAATATATATATTAAATATGAAATATTTAAGATAAATCAGATCAAAACAGCATTTATAAATGTTTAATATCATATATTGAATTTTTATCCTAAAAATGCCCATAGTTTTTCTCTTTGCAATTATAGTGTAATTGAATAATCCTCAATCTTTAATGAATTTTAATAATCAATAAGATTATATAATCTTATACTATATATATTCTACATGTAATTTTTCCTTAAAATTTTATATGTGCAGGCGTTGCACAATGCTATTTGTTTGATCACTGCTTGGAGAAAGATACGTCTTGGATTTATAATTACCCCGATGCAAATAGTTAATCCGAATCAAGTGCAAATGTTACTGCTAGTTGTTTATCTTTTCCAAATATTACCAACATATGTGCCTCGCACCAAGGTTTATACGCACAATTTATAATTTCATATATGTATATATATATATATATATATATATATATATATATATATTGCTTTGTAGTCTCGCATAACACGTGTAAGCTAAAACATTGCGACTGTTATACTTGTGTTATTATTATTGCAGATTAAATTTAGTTGTCCGCTATCTCACACCGTAACGAAGCGATTAAGCATTTCGAATCCGACCAACAGCATTATAAATTATTTACTTTTGTTCGTAAACAATGCCAATCGTTTATTTATTATTTTGAAGCCTGCATCGATTTTAAGTTTAAACGCGCAAGGCAGCGGTCATATAGAAATACAATTTCACGCCAGAAAAATAAAGAAAAGTAGAGGTAAACACAAGTTTTTTACATCTTTTTGTATCCAATTTTCTTGCGGATTATAGAATATGTTTCATTTAACTTGTTCGCCTAAAACATCTTTGTTGCTTTTGACATTTAGTTAACTTGGACGAAATATCCTCTAAATTATCTAAAATCGATTTAGAGAAAGTTTAAATTCTCACATATAGCATCGCATATTAATTTATCGATAGTGTACTTGCTGCTTTGTGGAAATGCTGTTGGATCACATTTCGGAAGAAATCAAACTATCGTTTTGGAAGGTCAAATTGATAATTTAGAAATTTCTAACGAATATACTATACAAAGCAAGCTATATGAGATTGTTGACACAAGTTTGAAAATCCATATACCTTATCGAAATGCAGCCGAGTACGATATATGGATGACAGAAGAGAGGCCGAGCCATCCCTGTAAGTTGATAAGAATCTTTGAGTATTATCGTCAAAGATTTTTAAAAGTTTATTGCGATTATTTTGATAAAATTATCGCAATTTCTTTAGTTCAAAAAGTGATAACAATTCTATTTGTAAAATATTATATCTAATAAATAATAATTTGTAAAATATTATATCTATAAAATATAATCTCTTGTGTCTTTTGCAAAATTTTTGCAACATTCAATACACTAAAACAACACAAAAAATTCATACATGTTTCAAGGCATCAATTACTTTAAAGAATTAAAAATAAGACTTGTCAAATTAAATTCTAAACAGTGCAAACAAATAAAATTTTATTTTTTATAGTTAATTTTGACTACATATATTTCACCGTAACAAGATTAATAACGTATAACTATTGTAAGCTATATAATATTTCATTAAAAAATTGAAAAGCTGCATGAGAAAAATATTAATTATATTTAATCGTTTTTTTAATAAGGTAACATTTAACTCTGAATTATAAAAGAGATATAATAACAAAATTTTCTAACTTGAGTTGGCCAAGCTTTATTTTACTATATATTTATATCTGTGATTGTGCAATATTATAGATGATAATGATATTCCAAATTAATTTATTATAATTTTTATTTTATAATAAATGATATGTACAACTATTCACACACAATAAAAATAAATTTAATTTTTGTAGCGATCTTAAAAATGGTACGATGGTGTGAATTGCGTGCTAGAAAAATACCGAGAAGGCTTTTCCTGAATCAGAAATCGATAGTTGTCGCTGAAGGTGTATTAGAAGCGCATTTATTGATCAGTGTAGCGTGCATGGCACCAGAGCAACGAACATTTTGGTTAATCTTTCAAGCAAAGTCTGCTGATTTTATTATACAAGTAAGTGATCAATAAATATGATTAATATAATAATCATAAATTTTATGATAAAAATTTGAAAATAAGTCGTCTATAAGTAACTCAAAATATATTATGAGCTATTATAGATTAAATATGTATAATTAGTATTTCACAATCAGAGTTAAAAAATTAAAATTAATATGATGTCTTTTATAAAGTTATCCACAAATCATTAATTATCACAGATAAATTCAATTTGGAAAACATCAATCAACGATCGCATCGTTGTTGAGTGGACAAGTCAAGGAGAATGTATTTGCTCAGATCATCAAAGTCGCATAAAAAATATGTGTCCGTTTAATATTAACGTACTTATACCATCGCGAAACGTTCAACTCTGGAAATGTGTTGCTGAAATGTTTCAAAAAACTCTCGAATCAAAAGAACGTCAATTCTGGTCTCAATACTCAGGTATGCTATGCTAGATATCTGCTGAATCATATATGTTAATATTTAAAGATCTTAAAATATATACCTATTTATAACGGATCTTTTTAATTTATATATATATTTATCAGGGCTGGGCAAAATGCTTTTCGAATTGCATTTAAAATGCCAAATATAAAATACTTTAAAAAATATATTTAAAATGCAAAATGTAAAATGAGTTTTTTGAATCTATTTTAAATGTAAAATAGGTATTTTAAATGGTTTTCAAATGCAAAATGACTTTTCCTTTTATATTTAATTTATTGAAGTATTTATATATTTTATAGTTTTATTTGATAATTTGATAATTTTGTTCTCGAAAGTTAAAGAACAAGTGATTCTCACGAACGTTAAGTTTAATGTGGCTATAAAAGAAATTGTGTTTTGACCAATCACGGGACTTGGTTTCTTTTATACGCTTAGAAAATCACATTGAGTTAAATGTATAGATACTTTTATTTTAAATGTAAAATGGAAATGGTTTTCCAAAAAGCATTTAAAATATAAAATGCAAAATTACATTTTCATTTTAAATACACATTTAAAATGGAACCATTTCAAATATTACCCAGCCTTGATATTTATTTCCAGATTTCATATTCTAAAATATATATAAAAAACGACTTAAAGATGAATTGTTATCCTTTAGATATTTTTAAGATGTATTGAAGATTTTTTTAGTCAAGCAATCGTCGCATGTTATGATCTTAATTTCTATAGCTTTTCTTTCTTTTGTTGATTTCAGGTACATATGTTGAACTACGTTTAATACAATGGTTGATGGGAAATGACATCGATTCAGCGGCTTTGGAATTTATTCATATCTTTAATACCGCTGTCACATATAAAGTCACCATTTCAGACAAATCGAGTCCTCTTATTGTGCCAGAATTTTTCACTATACAAGGTAAAATTTAAAACATTTTGGTTGTTTTTTTTACATTGTGCACAGAATTATACATCTAAAAAGATGTACTTAATTGTATTAGTTATGTGTGTTTTTAAAAATACGGAAATCAAGCAATACGATCGCGATGCCAATAGTATAAAAAATGAGAGTCACATAACCAAGTCAAGGTATCAGTAGCTTATCCGAATTTTTATTTCAAACAAATTTTTTATTTTTAAATATTTGTCTAATCTATATATTTCTTGATTATATTAAGTATTATTAAAGCTATTATCAAAAATCTAATGCGACACTCTTTTCTTATACGTAATGCTATATATAATTTTATATAATATTTATTTATATAATTTATTTATATAATAATCAATATACAGAGTACGCCATTTTAATGTATCCACTGAAATATCTTAAAATCTATAAGTTTAAGACAAAAATGTTTTAGACAAAAGTTATATGGTTTCGAGGGGGCCATAAGATGATACCATTGGTTTGACCTTGAAACGTTATTTGAAGATCACATAAAGGTCATATTTAATTTTTCAAATAGAATACTACATTTTTTATTGCATATTCTTGGAGCCCATCTCGAGTGCTTTCCAAAACACTATAATAAAATGTTTTTTTTTTAAGTACTTTCCGAGTTATGACTTCAAAATTGCAATATTTTTACATAAAATACAAAATATTTTGTATGTTATCATGTTATAGGATCAAGACATGGGAAAAGTTGATTTGATCTTGAAATGATCTCTAAGGGTCAACTTGACCCCATAACATGCCCCCATAACATGCCCCCAACAACATACAAGATATTTTGTATTTTATGTAAAAATATTGCAACTTTGAAGTCTTATAACTCGGAAAGTACTTAAAAAAAAATACTTTATCATAGTGCTTTGGAAAACTCTCAAAATGAACTAAAGAATATACAATAAAAAATATAGTATATTATAGTATAGTATTCTATTTAAAAAATTAAATGTGACCTTCATGTGACCTTCAACTAACTCCTCAAGGATAAACCAATGATATCACCTTATGGCCTTCTCGAAACCATACAACTTTTGTCTAAAACATTTTTATCGTAAACTTATAGATTTTAAAATATTTCAGTAGATTAAAATGGCCTATCTTGTATATACATATATAATTAATATTTATACATATATATGTATATATGTGTATATATATATATATATATATATATATATATATATATATATATATACATATATACAATATGATTACACACGGACAAGTTTATACATTTTCTAATCTAATAACAAATTTTATTCCTTTTTTTTTAAATACAATATGAAAATAATAATTCTTATTTTTTTCTGCAATCTGTAAATGATAATAATACGCGCATAGTGTTTGCTTTTACAATTATAATTACATTGTAATTATGTCTATATAATTATAGACATATTTTTCTCATATTGATTTATATATTCCTAAATAACTAAATTCCGCTAATAATTATACAATATAATAATAAAAATTTTTAAAAAAAATTTAAAAGGGATTGAATTATTCAAGTATGTCCAGAAAATGATATATTTATATTTTATTTGCATCAGAAAATATTTAGAGCATTCTAAAGCCTATATAACATATCATAAATAAAAAAATTTAAGAATGCCTTTCTAAAATATACATTTAGGTATATGTATAAATTTATAGATGCAAGATCGTCTTATCAGCAAGTTCCAATGAGCATACATGTCCTACCATCGACTCCTCCGTTGTATAAAACTACTATTACTCTTACATCTCTGGATGGCAAAGAATTTCGAGTATATATCATAGATTGCTTACGATCATAAAGGCAAGTCATTATTAATATATAATTGCATTTCGATTTAATATAAAAATAAAAAGAAAAACGGGTTAATGAAAGTCAAGAAAACAGAGTCAAATCGCAGAAAACAGAAGTTATTTTCAAAAAATTTCATCAATTATCTAGATATACATATAGATAGTATATATTTTAAAGCTAACTGCTAGGATCCTGTTTTCTGCATCTTCGCTCTAATTAATTCATTAACCCATTTTTATATTGTTAGTTAGAGTATTTTCTGCGATTTGTATATTAATAAGAATCATTTAATTAGATGTAATTTTAAATTTACTTTTACGTCTTGATGTAGCCAGTTAAAAATTATATTTATAAGGAAAGGATAAGAAAAATATGGATTAATGAGCACACACGTTAAACATTATAATCATATTAAATGTATGATTTTTAATATATCTATTTTAAATTGATGATAATATCATACATATATATTAAAGTTTAATTAAAAAATAATGTTGACAAAAATTCTGTTTATATAAAATAAGGAGTTCTAATGCAAATAAAAATTAAAAAGTAGGTCCAAAATTAAAATATATTATATGCAAATTATTAGAAAGCTTGAACGTTTCGGTCTACTTTCGAACTTTTTTCAACGAAAAATCTAAATGTATCCGTCAAAAAGGATTTTAAGATAAGTGGAAACACATGTCCATTTATATGATTATTATAAATTCGAATATTGTTAACAAGCGTCATTCAAATAAGTAAAAATTACAATCTTTATTAAATTGCATCTCCATTAATATAGTAATGATTGTCTGGTAAGTCATCTTCAAGCGATTGGGAAGTCGACGGGAAGTGATTATCAGATAATTATGTGACTCAATGGCTAACTGCATTATTATATACTACCACTTTTTTATTTTATAAACAAATTGTGACAGGTATTTAGTTTTAGATTTTTTTTTAATAAATACATTTGCTTTAGCCGAAGAAAGTAAATCAAATGTTTAAACTGTATATATATATATATATATATATATATATATATATATATATATATAATAGAAAAAA
>JBCAUJ010000042.1:265198-279524 GCA_038406275.1 Cataglyphis albicans
ATTCGCTATACTAATTATTTCGACATTGTTTGCAATCGGAGAATACCACATTGTGCAATGTGTGTTAATTAGTCGTATATACTTATAACATATGTATATATATGGGGTGAAAAAGCATACATGGAGTGCACCATCAGATACAGGACAATCTAAATCAAAAAGTTCTGAATCATTTTTTGATTTGAGCTTTCTTTTCATTGTTATACGATGCTAAGTTAGCTAATCAGCTATCTACAACCGAAAACGAGAAAGGTACTGCAAAGGGCAAAATAGAGAGTTTTTTATTGTATAGACAAGTGCTGATTAGCTAATTTTAATTGTATAATAAAGCTTAGGTCAAGAGATTCTGGACTTTTCTGATTTAGATTGTTCTGTATGATGATAGATGTGCTCCACGTATGCTTTTTCAGTTGCACCAAACATATACCATATTTAAAAATTAATTAAAAACAGAGCGATTTTAACAAAAATAAAGCGATTTTAAATATGAAAAATGAAGCACTTTATTTAAAAAAAGATTGAAAAATTTGTTGAAACGAACAGGTTTGTTGACTATAACTTTTTAATTAAATGCGTATATATGTACAATTATTTTTGTCTTCAGTTTAATAGATATATATTAAAAATCATATATATTATATATAATCTGATATTTATATAATTATAATCATTGTTCACCAGTTCATATATTTTTTATCTTTTTTTTTTATAAATATACTTTGTTTTCATTAAAAATAAAATCTGATTTTAATCAACATGTTAAAATAATTGAATTTTATAAATATATAAATCTATATTTTATAACATAAAAGAGAATATATCGAGAGAATACTGTCGCCAAATATATTAGGAGCTTAGATATGTGATTTAATCCATTGTCCAGTTCTCCTATTTGTTACCATTCAATTCAATAAAAAAAATTGTCACAATCCAATAAATGATAAACTTCAACTCTGATATGCACATGATGATTTTTTTTTATTAATTTTGAATTACAAAAAGGAGATAAAGATGACAAAAATAGATATTAAATATATATATATGACGACGCGACATTCCATATTTAAAATGATCACAAATTACATAATTGTGAAACAAGCAATAAATAATGTTTTAATATAAAAGTCAAAGAATTTATAAAAAAATTGTTCTAGCTGTGAGTTTTTAATTTTCATAAAGATGTTAGCATTGCTACAAGCTAAAATTAAATCTGCTTTTGAAATAAATCTATTTTTCATTTCTTGATCATATATATATTTTTGATTCTAAAAGATATTTATCTATATCAAGGCAGATATTGCCTTTCATTGCGTATCATTATATTTGCTAGGAACATGCGGATTCTAATAGAGTTCAAGTAGAATTAAGTTCGATTATTCTCATAAAGCTCAGATATTCGCTAAGTTCGATTACTTTACATATTTTCAATTAATCGGATCTTATTTATACCTGAACTGAATAATCACAGAAAAATCGATAAAATTCATTGTTGCTTTCAAAAAATTGAGATTCGGTTAAGCAAGGTAACAAATATTCTATGCACTTTCAATAAAAGATCCGAACCAAATCTTTTGATCAGTTCGAAAATTTTAGGTACATGCATACTTCTAATACATGCTGTTTCTTGTGGTAAAAGGAGAGCAGCAAAATGCACTGTTTCACTTTTCATATGTGCATTTGTATAAATAAAAATGTCTCTTTTCCTATGATATATTTCAATAATAACATTTATATACTATCATTTAAGTTATATTTATAACTATTAGACAGTACATATGTCAAACTTTTCTTTTGCGTAATTTAGCTTTTGCTTCCTCCAAAAGAAAATCAAAAGTATCTTCTTCAATTGCCTGAGATGATTTACTAATGGGTGAGCTACTCGCTGTATCATCTATAAAAGAAAATATATTCACCATAATTTCTAAACATGATAAAACATGTTTGTGTAGATATATATGTATGTATATATAATATTTTATTTCTTACCAAGATCTGAATATTTGTATTTGCAAAATGCTCTTCGGCCACCAAAGCTTAAATCATATGTAGGTAGAGATGGATCATCATTACCATGCTCCATAGCCGCATATGCATCGTTTTTGCATGCAAAAGTGACAAAACCGTAATTATCGCTGAAATAAATATATATGTATATATAATGTATATAATAATATATGTAATGTATAATATATATAATACATTAAAAAAAAATCATTCTAAAACGATATAAAGCAATTAATAAATACATACCCATGTTCACGGAAATGTACACTTATATCAACAACAGGTCCAAAAATCTCAAATCTTCTGCGCAATTCAGTTTTGGTAACACCTTCATCTAGACGTCCCACATATATTACTCTTCGTTCTTCCACTTGCTTTTGCTTTTCTCTGTTGTACCAATTGTAAGATTTACAGTAAGAACGTACAGGTGATCTAATAACAAATTATAAAAATCTTTAGTCAAAGACAAAATATATCTTTGATCATTTCCTAATCAAATTTGCATTTGCTATAGTAAAATTTCGTTTTGAACTTTACATAATTATCCATTAGTATCTATATTAATTATATTCATTGTATCATACTCGATTGTATCATTCATTGTATACATAATTGAAACAATTATTAATTAGATAAAATTTTCAAAAATATATACGTGCTGACATTCCATATTTTTAGTAATCTAGCTCTGAGAAAGATACTAAGAAAAAAATTGAAAAAGTTATTTTAAAAAAAATCATGTTTTTAATTTTTTAAATCAAAATAGTTTTAAAATGATACAAAAATAAACTTTATCTCGAAAAGCATTTTACCTCCAATCTTTGTAATTACGACGGCTACCAAAGGAATGTCTTTTATATCTATCATAACTTCTTTCGCGATCACTGCTGTCTTTCCTCCGATAATTAGACCATCTATTTCTTCCAAAATTCGAGTAGGAGGAAGACCTATCAACAAGAATGAGAGAAAACTTTAAAAATTTTTAATCATTACTCAAATCTATCTGATCTAATCGCGAGCTAAATTTATTTACATTTGGTTTTATATATTAGTTTTATACTATATAACTTTGTTTGACACATATGTGATAATTCTGGAAAAAAAAATAACTTATACAAATTTTTCCTACTTTAATTTTAATAAGAGATTTTTTGCCCAATTTGACACTCAAAATCTTTCTTTAATCGATTATAACAACAAAAATAATTATAAAATTATAAGTGAAAAAAGAACTCTTCGCAAATTAAACTTTGAAAAGCAAATAATTGACAAATTAAATTTGTCAACTAATTATTTCAAACGAAAGTTTTGTTTTAGCAAAACTTTAAAGTTCTCATTAATTTCACTTTCAAGGCAATATTAACAAAATCAAATTCGTTAGAGTATCATTAATTAAAAGTGCAAGTGGGAAATTATGTAAAATGATCGAAAATATATAGTGGTTTGTAAAAAGAATCATTTTCTGGTCGACTAGATAAATCATTTTGCATCATATTATGTACTTTTCTTTACCTTGAACAACTAGAATAACGTGAGAAAGATCTGGATCTGGATCGTGATGATCTGGAACGCGAGCAAGAATATCTTGATCTAGTGGATGTCGTATATGAGCGTGACTGGGATGACCAACTGCTGGTCGAACTAACAGAACTGCGTCGACGGGATCGGATTCTTCGTCGGCGGCTGCATCTGCGAGATCTACTCCTGGTTCTGCTTCTGCTTCTACTGTCATTTTTTATACTTTTGCTACGACTCCTATTTCTACTTCTGCTCTTGCTTCGGCTCTTATTTCTATTTCTATTCTTGCTTCTGCTTCTGCTTCTATTCCGGCTTTCGCTTCTACTCCTGTTTCTATTTCTGTTGCTGTTTCTATTTCTGCTTCTACTTCGGCTTTTACTTGTACTTCTGCTTCTACTCCTACTTCTATTTCTGCTGCTACTCCTGCTTTTGCTTATGTTTTTGCTTTTACTTTTCGATCTAGATCGACTAGAACTTCTATAGAGTCCATCTTTTTTGTAGGATTTTTGTTTTATGTCCCTTATATATTGTTCCCTATAACGTAATAGATGCACAGATTATAATAAGCAGAGTAAGAAACTTTATAAATTTTTACAATGATATTTTAGATGACAGAAGAGAAAAAAAAATATACATATGTTAAAATTGATTAGTTTTCAAAAAGTCTTTTTCAAAATGCACATGCAATTATTATTGTATATATTATCATCTAATGCAAAATCTTTTTTATAGTATAATTAAGACAATTAATCTTTGATCAAATTTTTAATTTAAGCTGTAAATTAATGTTTCATAACTAAAATACTTCAAACATTCCTCATTATAAATTCTAATAAATTTCTGTAATAATAATAATAATAAAAATAATAATAATAATAATAATAATAATAATAATAATAATAACGATAATAAAATGATAAACATATTAATAATACAGTTAAACACAAAATAACTTTTTTTTATACATAAGCATAAGATTAATAACTTTCTGTAAGTGATTATGATTATGATTTTCAAATTGCTTCATGATACAAATTTAAAAAAATTTGTAATTAAAATTGCAAGAAAGTGTGCTATATTAATTAATTTTGTCATATTTATTATATTTGCAATTTTAATTGTAAATTTCTCAAAATTGTATCGTTATGAAACAGTTTGAAAGTTGGAATTATATTCACAAAAATTTACAAGTAATTAGTCTTATTTTTGCCTTTTTTTTTGTCATGTAATAGATTTTGATACATTACCTTTCATTTCCCTCTGTCGTATCTGTCAACGAGTTTTTAGAAAATTCAAATACTGTTTCATATGTTTGTATTCCTATATCGCACATAAGTGGTTTTGATTTGCTTTTCTCTTCATCTATATCCAACTTAGGTTTTAACATTGAAACAATTTCCCTCTCGGACCAAATTGGGTTCTCAGAATCATCTTTAATTGGTTCTGTCGTTGTGGAAGCATGATGAACATACAACAATATCATTGGCAAATTATATACTGGAGAATTTGTTCTACTATTGTCACTACGATTTTGATCCCTTCTATTTCGATACTCTGCCAAATTTAATTTTTTACGAAATGGCGGTTTTTTCGCTTGTTCGTCTGAAGCTGAATTTTGAGTATCTTGTACAATTTTGTTCTGCACCTCATTATTTAAACTATTCGTAGTAGTCACTATATTTTCGTCAGAGTTGCTCTTTAAGAATTGTGTTTGTAATGCGTTTGGTGGTTTCTTTAATACTGAAACCATCTGTTTTTTAGAATTCATTTGCGAAGTGTTCTTAGACAAATCATTTCTCAATCGTAAAATGTTTTGAGCCAAAACTGAGCGAATTAAATACACAGGAGAATCCTTATCAGAAGATTTGCTTGGAAGTGTCGTATCCTTAGGTAATTTAATAGCCAATGAATTGTTTAAAACATGAGTTTGTTTTAAACAAATATTTTGACAATTCTTGTAATCACTGTTGAGTCTATTTTCATTAATTTTATCCGTTTCTTTATCCGATAAAGCAACACCTGTTAGTTTATTTGTATTATGTATATCAGCCGATTCCAGATTATTGTCTTTCTTCAAACTTTTATCATTACAAATTGCTATTACTTCTGCGATTTTGCCACATTTTGTCACTTTTTTATTCTGGTTTGATTTTAATACAGATGTATGTTTCGTAAATTCTGCATCAAAAAATGAGAAAGCTTATTATATATTTCATTACAATAATTTCTTCATCATTAATATCGCTTATTGTACTTACTATTTCTATTACAGCTCTTGGTAGCAGAACCAATATTATAACAGTAATCATGATCCAATTGTACTAAAGTACCATCCGTCGTTCTATTCTTAGTTTTATTTGTTACCTAAAAGAACATTATAAATGAATTATTATCCATTAAAAATTTGCAACAAGCAATTACTTTCCAAATTACACGTATTTTACATATAAATGGGTAATATCGCATTCATAGTAACGATATTTCTTGTAGAACTTACTTGTTTTACAACTTTATTATTAGAAAATGTGGGTTCAGTATCTTGGATTCGTGTATTATTATTATTACGATTTTTGTTCTGCACATTTGGCATAGCAGGTATTATCGAAATAGCTTTTTTACGTCCTGAGGCCTAAAAATAAACAAAACAATCAGAATGATTTTGTATCAACTTGTTTGTATATCATGATAAACTATTTAATAAAGTAATAACCTTTATCCTCTTGATTACTTCCTTTGATACTGAATTTGGCATATTCTTATGTTTATTATAAACTTGTGAAGAAGACTTTTCTAACACTTGACTTTGACATTTCTGAATCATGGGTTGTATCGCGTCCGACCTCGTGCCAGATAGGAAATTATTTTTGGTGGCCAACTTATTACACGGATTTGGATTTTCAGAAGCTTCAAATTGTTCCAACAAACTCTTTATATCAACAGCTTCCAGTACTAGTAGAAAATAAATTTTAGCAGCTTATTCATTTTCAGCACAAAGTTTTATGTATCGATCTGTATCGATCAATTACCTGGTATTTCATCTGATATAGTTTCAACATCTATACAATCCTCCTGCTCCTCTTGTTTATTTTTTGTAATTACATTTTTATCCTTTTTTTTTTTGCTTTTTAAGTTTCGATTTTTTTTTGTAGCATTTGTATCTTTGTTTTTAGACTCTTGTGGTGCTTCTTGAGGTAATTTAGGTAAAATGCTTAAATCATTAATTTTTTCTTCCTTTGTTTCTTTTGTAGTTTCAGTCTTTATATTAATTTCCATTGCATTATCTATCATTTTATGGATATCTTCTTCCTCAAAATTGACTAGAAAAAAAAAAAAAAAAAGATAAATCTTGCATCAAAATAAACAAGATGTGAAGAAAAGAAATACATAATAATTATTGATAACAAACCTGCTCTTCGTTCATCTTCTTTTAATTTTAATTCAGGCCCTAAATCTATCTCTTCTTGCGCGAAATTTGCAATCTCTTCTTTATACATGTTGTTCCATAATGCATGTTTTGTATCAAATAAATTCATGTCCATAATATCATTAAGATCCTCTAACTCCATTGTCTAAAAATTAGAAGAAAGTATTCTTATTGCATTATTTCAAAGAATATAATTCAAAATACAAATATATAAATTACAAGAAAAAAATTATAACCTGCGCATAATTCTGCCACTCTGTGAAAAGCTTTGAAAAATTCTCACTCTCCTGTGAAGCTTTTGTGGCAAATGATGCATCTGTATCGGCACTATATTAAACGAATAATAAAATATATTTATATTACATATCCATAGTATAAAATATGTACTTATTAATTAAGCAATTTATTTTAAATAAAACAGCCAGTTATCTCAAACAGAAATTTTTCTTAAAAATGTTTCAAATAAAAATTACTTTGTTCCGATAATAATATATATTATTTTAATAATTTTTATATCTTATTTTCTACTGAAATTAAAAGATTATTTTGGATCTTTTATATAAAATTATACAACATTTTTAACATTAATATTCTCATCATTTTGCACAAAAAAATATTAAAATCCGATTATTAATAAGTTCGAATATCAATAATTTAAAAGATATTTTATAATATATATTGTGATATATAATTTAAAAAATTTTGTAAAATATTCATTCTATTTTAAAATAGAATAAATATTTGTAGAAGTTTTCATAGAACAATCGATAGAATTGATTTCATTTTATTCTTACACAAGTACAACAATGTATCTGCAATATACAATTGCGATTTTTCTAATGCAATCATATATCATGTTTTTCATATAGAGTAATTTATCTTATTATTCTTTACATTCACATATGAATAACATTTCAGTTATCAACAAGTAATTACATTTTTTTATAAAATATTATATATATATATATTATATATTTTATTAATAATATTATATATATAATATTTATAAATAATATTATATATATTACAAAATATGTTAGAACAAATTATAAAATATTTTTTAAATTATTACTTAATATTTAACATTATTATTAAATAATTAATAATATTTAATATTATTATATGATATTATATAATATTAACTATTATTAATACTTAATATTATTACTTTTACTGCAAAATGACTATAAAATTATATAACAAAAAAAATATAACAAAAATCATATAGTTTCAATAAAAAAAATTTTTAATATCGAGAAAAATACATCTTATTTTATGTGAAACATTTTTTTTTAAATGTCTCGTTTTTTAAATAATTGATTATATTTAAAATAAATCGCCCCACGTATAACATTTTTAGTAAGTAAGAATAATGCACTTACTACTGTTCATTATCGTTCCAGATGGAGTTGAAAGTAATGGGCTGAGATGTGTCCACATCATAATCATTTTCAATAATATTGAATATTGAATCTTGAGGAATTTCCATTGAATCCTGTAAATAATTTTTTTTTTTTAATGTAAAAAAAGAGCATTTACTCTTTTCGTAATATTTTCAATACATATATCAGCCTTATTACTTATTATTCAATTTGATTGTATCATTTTCATTTTTTGAATGTAAAAACTCGTTTTGCTAAAAAGACTAAAAAAATGTTTTAATTTAATTTTATTATTATTATACTTATTTAATAAATAAATCTGTATTGGAAATGATTTTAATTGAAAATTTTTTTATATAATATTTATTATATTTTTTTTAACTATAATCATTGGTTGTGCATTTGGTGAAAGAAATAAATTTAAAATTATTAACTCTTATCCATATTTATATGCACACATAAATAATTTTGCATAAAACACAATAGAAAAATATCATATATGATGCTATTTATATAATGTTAGAAATGTAGTAATTGATATATTTTATATTAGAATATTTATATAGATAAATGTTTACGAAATTTTCTGATGGATGCATGCAACATGCATTTTTAATTGTATTTTTAAATACACATTTAGAAAAATTTAATTTTTGGCAATATAGCATAATGAAATCTTTTTGTTTGTATTGTGTATTGCTTGTCATTAAAATATTCATCACTTAATGTAAAAATCTTAATTAAGTTTTCTTCAAAATAAGCAATTAAATAATTTGCATTAATAATATACAAATAAAACATTATTGTAAATAATAATAAAAATTTAACAAAATATAATTAATTTAAAGTAGAAAAATTTGTATATTTCTTTATATATATATATATATATATATATATATATATATACACACACACACACATATATATAATATTATTTTATAATATTTATATGTTATATTATATTATTTCTTTACATCTGTATTTATATATTTATTTTTGCAACTTTTTATTAATTCTTTCATTTATTTAATTCTTTTCTTTTAATTTTTATTTATTTATTTATTATTTTATTTATTTCTTCATTTATATATTTCTATTTCTATTTATTTCTTTATATATTTATTTTTATGATTTAATCTTAATTACATCAGGAAAGTATCTTTATTGTACGGTCCACGTGTATTATAAACAGAGATATTAGGTTGATATATTCAAGCGATAAAATATTTGTCTAATGTATCAGTTGGCTATCAGACAGAGGATTCTTAGAATCTTGATAAAGATTCTAGAAATTCTCTATTCGATAGCCAATTGCAATCTGGCAAATTCATCGTACAACAAATATAATATTAGTCTCACAATGCAAAGTCCGACATGATAAATTTTTCTTTTAAGATTTTTCTTTTCTTTTAAATTTTTCTTTTACGTCGATATCCTTGAACTGAACAATAGGCTTATCCCTTTGTCTTTTCTTACCTGCTTTATGAGCCTGTATTTTCTACCGTTTTTAGAAAGTTTTTATAACTAACATATGAATGAATTTTTAAATGCGTCTACATGCCTTTTCAAGGGCGTATCATAAATCCTCTCTATGTATGAAGCATCTTTTGATTATTTCAATGTCTATTAACAACACATGTTATGCTTGAAAAGTTTTATCAAAGAATATATCTTGTAGATTATTCTACAATTATATTGAAATTTAAATGTACAAATATTTAAGTAAAATACACAATTATACTTGCATTTTATAGGATAAAAAATTTTAATATATATGTTCAAAAATAATATTAAAGGAGAATAAAATTTTATAGGGTACATAATTTATTTTTATTATTAATAACTATTATTATTTTTATTATTAATTGGCACAATTTTTTGATATTGTCGCTATTGTAGGGAAAAAGCAGATTTAATAAGTATATTTTAAAGTGCGCAATATCTTTTTATATAACAATTTTTTAAACGGAAGCACGGAATTTGGGATTCTATTTTTACTTTTGTTTGAAAAGGTATTTTTTTATTCGAATTAAATTTGGAACAAATTTGATAATCGAGCCTATTTTTCATATTTTCTTAAATATTGTTTTTTTCTTGTTTTATTCCATCATTTTTTATCATGATTCTTTTTGCATATATATATATATATATATATATATATATATATATACATGCATATATATATGTATACACTAGATAGGTAATGAGCCAAATATGTCAATAAGATAAGGGATGTGAAAGCAAGAGAGATAGAAAATGAAGATGCAACAGAAGGTTGAGAAAGATGGAGAAGCAGTGAAAAGATGGAAAATTTTACATATATATACGTTTAAAGCAAAATAAAAATAAGAATAAGATAAGAAAAATACGGCTGGACAAAGAGAAAAGAATAAATAAAATAAAAAATGATGGGAATAAAACAAAAAAAGGAACAATAGATTTAAGAATATTGTGTATCTTTTTTTTTTCTTGCTACCCTTTTCCCTCCTTATCTCTATCTAAACAATCGCGCTGTAAACCTTGCTTTCTTTTCTGGTGTAATTTCTTTTCATTTATTTATTTTTTAATTTTCTAAGGTTTCTATATTTTTATTATCCAGTATTTTTATAAGCGCAGATTATTCTATCCATATGCGTATTTTTCACGTTTTTATAAATCTTGTTTTAAGAATTTTCTATCTTAGAAAAGAGATATTTTTATAACAATATAACAAATATCAAAATGAATATCTTTTTTAATAAAATTATGTAAATATTAAAAATATATACACATATGATCCAACTTTTACCCATCTTAAATAAGTAAATAAATAAATAAATAAATAAAATCCCAATTTTCTTTTTGAGAAGATAATTTTATTAATAAAAATATATAAATAATTATCTCGAAAAATTGTCTAATATTTCCTTCGCCTTTTGAAAAGTCATTTCGCTTAATTACATTTAGAAAAAAGAAAAAAAAAAGAAAAAAAGCTAGTTATATCTTTTGATAATAGAATTAAAAAGACTATCACAAATGTTAAAATAAATTTTCTTCTCATCATTGTTTTAAAAATAAAATATTTCGACAGTTGTGTATAATATCATCTTCAATTATTTATTCGAGAGGTAAAAAAAAATCAAAAAAAAATTATTCAATGGCTGTGAAATCCTACCTCGTGGTCGATATCGTTTGCCGAGGATAAACCGGAAAAGAAATCCTCCTCGTACAATTTCAAGAATTCCGCTTCCATGGCACAATGTTGAAGCTGGAGCTCGTCACTTTGCTATATATCTGTGATGCAAATGATACACCAAAAAAAAAAAGAAAACACGTTAACGATATATAGCTTGCGAAAAATATCGAACGGACTCGGGCACGTTTCGAGCGGTTCGGATCGCGCGTGCTCGTTTTTAGGTTATGTTGTAGAACGTGGGGAGGAAGCGTGACGCGAGAGAAACACACGTGTGCGACTTGAACTTAACTCGGCGTCGGGCGCACTTTTGCCATCGGACACGCGCGTACGGATGATCAAAGTGCGCGCCGATATTGCATATTTTGCGATATAAAACGCGACCACGTTGCGCTAATAAACTCGTCGCGCCAACTCGGGCCAGCCACAACGAACCAGCTGTGGGAACAAGAGCGGCAATGATTGTCGATCGTCCGCTATACCGTTACACCCCGCGGTCTTCTATCAATTCCAAAATGACCCACATTCCACTCGCCACTTAAATGTCACATCAAACATTCGCTACATCGCGAACAATCCGGACATTTACGCGATATGAATGAACGCCTGGCTCGAACACTCCTCTCCTCGTCGGCGTGCAAGGAGAGCGTTTCGTTGTATATGTTCCTGCGTGGACGCGCGCTTGCGCGTGTGTATATATATATATATATATATATATATATTTGTGTGTGTATGCGAAGCAAGTGAAAGGGGGAGGAAGAAAAGCCGGCGTTTATCCATATCGTGTTCTGAGAAACGCCACGCCTCCAGAAATCGGCGAGAAAAATTGGAACGGCGATCCGGGATGGCATGAATGGATGTGATCGCGGAAATTCGTCGTTCCGATTTTTGCGACACCGTTTATCGACGCGATCGAAAGAAACGAGCCCGCTCGAACAGCGCCGGTAGTCCTCGTCTTCGCACCGGGTCATTTCGCGGGTATAAATAATTTCGATTCGTGTAAATTCCATGCACCAGCACTAAAATAAATTTGCGTATAATCGGGAAAAAAAGCGCTACCTTCTTTCCCAAGTAACTCGGCAACACTCACTCACACGCGTGAATTTTGACCGGCGAGTATACGAGAATCGTACACGTGATTACCACGTTCGCGGAGACACGTCCAGTTAGAACCCACGCGTACTAATGCACGATGCACAGTGGTGCACAGAGGTACACATCTAACGATTATGTATAACACGACGCATACACCTGCATGCTCCTAGCGCGCTACTGCGCTTGCGCACAAGTCCGCGCTTATTGTTCTCGGATAATGGCATTTTTTACGCATGCGTAGGAACGCAAAGCAGTCTAAATACCTGCTTGGTTTAGATGTCTTGTAGACTCTGTAGCCATTATGTATTTTTCCAAAGTGATGTCATTAGATTCGTTATAAGAGAAAGAGAAATAAAATAAATTAATAAGGCTCTCAAGTGAGGATCGCAATTTTGAAAATTCGCGGGCGATTAATAAGAGCCACGCGGATGGTAATGCGTCCAGTTTCATGGAGAGTAATTTTTCTATGAAAATAATTTTCTATGAAACTGATTACTGTGTACAAGGCATGAAATTATATCTTATCTTACCTACACTATATTGAGAATATAAAAAGAAAATTTTTATTTGAAACTGACGATTACGCGTTATACAAACGCATTACCATCCGCGTTTGTCTTTTAATTGCCCGCGAATTTTTAAAGTTGTAAAAGAAATAAAATTGTCACAGAAATTATATAAACCTCTTTCTATAAAGTAAAAATATATACCTTTCGAATGACAATAATAAATTTTAATATTTTTTTGTATCTGCTAACATGAATATATTAATTCTCGAAGAACATTTTATCACAATTAAAATGAAAAAATACAAATTTAGATAAATATTTTTAATAGTTTTATTAAAAGATTAAGATAAGAAAAATTACGCAATTTTATTTTAAATAATATAAATAGAATAATACCACACATTAATATCACATATAAAAAAAATACTATTAATGTTACTCTTATTATACATATATAAAAATATATAAATTAGATTTAGATGCAACACAAATTATTTTTTAATATATATATATATATATATATATATATATGTGTGTGTGTGTGTGTGTGTGTGTGTGTGTGTGTGTGTGTGTGTGTGTGTGTGTGTGTGTGTGTGTGTGTGTTGATTTTTAAAGCTTCAAAGAACATTTTTAAAGTTATTTCTTTTACTTTATTTTTAGAACTTTTATAAATCATCTGTGTTGCAGTTAAATTTATCGGGGCAATGTCATGTTATCGATTGTGCGCGTTACATATGTAAAGCAGTATTAGCAACGCATACGTAGGAAAATCCTGTGCTCTGGTAACATTGTGCCTTCACTGCACTTGTACCTTTATTGCAATATAAGAACTTTCCTGCTCGCGTAAACACAATATCAATACAAGTCTATCGAGTAGAAACTTTTCGAATCTTTAAAAATCTCCTATATAGCTTATTATGTGATATTGTGTCTACCTGTGTTTTCTTCTTGAATCCAATAATCTTCTGATAATTGCAGCAATAGCCACGGTGTGCCGCCAGTAATCATAAATCTAGATTATTTAACAGTTATCTCACAAGTTAGATGTCTCTTATTGCAAAATATTCTCAATTTTGTCTTGCAAATGTTGTCTTGTTGGTGTTTATGAGAAACAAGAGAAAAAGATTATATATATATATATATATAGAGAGAGAGAGAGAGAGGGGGGGGGGGTAAAGAGAGAGTATTCAATTATTAATTCTTCCATTAAAAAATATTATAC
>JBCAUJ010000042.1:287489-304335 GCA_038406275.1 Cataglyphis albicans
CAGACCCACGTGATTTCTAAAAAAAAATTTGTTTTTCTTAGTTAGACCGGAGACTTATTGAGTGATGTGTTATATTACATCATAGATGTATCATAAATTGGAGGAAACGCACACGATATAATGAGACAAGCCTAAATCTGGGAGCTCAAAACAATATGCATGTACAAACACATTACAGACAAACACGCGTACATACAGCCATAGACACTTTTGTAAGAGAGGATGTGACTATATTGACCCTGACGCAAGCCTAGCAAGTTTACCAATAGTGCTCTTTCCGGCCTGGACGCTTTTGTTTATTTCATCCGTAATGTTAGTGCCACTACTTCGAACAACCGGATACACACGCTACGATTTAGCAGTCGGCCCATTGGCAATATCGATTGGGTCTATTCAGCATAGTTCGCAGGGAAGAGCATGCAGTGGGAAGGAGGTAGGAGGATGGTGGTCAAAATGCAAGCAGGTAGGCGTTTGGAAAAAAAAGCGTTTACATTAACGTGCCGGGCGAATGCAATAAAGCGACCAAAGAGAGATAAACTGTTAAATTGACCAAGTTGGAGGAATTACCTCGCAATAACGCGCATCCCGATGAAACGTGTGGCGTACAGACACACGTACATACGTACTACATCACGTCACTCTCCATTTTCGACTATTCGCATTGTAAATAAAGTTACGAACTTCCGTCCGTTTGACAAACTTCGCTATGAATTTCACTGACCGGCCTGGCTCGAAATTCCGTCAAGTTTTTGTTTTCAAAAATTCAAGTCTCACATATATATAACTGTGGCTCTTGTTCCAAATTTTTTTTATACAGGGTATCCCTAAACTGGCGATAAATATTTTTAATCACAAATTCTTTGTAATATTTTAAGAGAAAAATTCTAATAAAAAATGTCGAGGCTACAATAGTTTTCAAATGAGAAAATTTGAAAGGAAAAAAGAAAGTATTAATAAACATGTCTCTCTTTCACAAAAAATGTTTTTTAGACCAATTTCATTATGGAGACAGCTAAATTGATATGACAGTTGACACGTATCAATATCGATATATTAAATTATTGAATCAAAACATTTTAAACTGTTATGATTTAAGGATAAGCAGAAATAAATTCTTAATAAAAATCTCGAATATCTTTACAAAAATATTATTATTGTCAAAGGCATTCGATTTATGGAATCTTTACTACTTGGCCATTTTGCCATCTCTGAGTGCGAAATTCTAGCACTAGTCATTCGTGATCTTTAAACTTTTTCCATTTGAAAACTATTGTATTCATTTATTAGAATTTATTAGAATTTTTGTCTCAAAAGAATTTGTGATTAAAATATTTATCGCTAGTTTAGGGATACCCTGTATATCCATTATTACACGAATCTAGTTTTCTCTTCTGAAATAGAATTCAGATTAGAAACATTCTCAGTTGACACGCGAATCGATAGAATCGAGATGCGACACCTATTATTTTTCCGACTTGGAATAGTTCCATAATTCATAAAGTTTGCCTCCTCCTCCTCCTCCTCCCCCTCCCCCACCCTCTTCTCTCTCTCCCTCTTTGTGTCGGATAGGATCTTTATAAACGATAACTTCGTGCTTGCGTTTGCCTTCCAATCGGAATCGCGGAGCTCCGTATGTGTCACTCCTAGAGCAAGTTTGCAAATCGTCTCTTTTATCCCGGCACTCGGTGGGAGCAGATTTGCTCGTCTCTCCCATTCGAAAATCGTTCTCTCTTTATCACGATGCTCCTGCATACACGATCGCACGGTAGCGAGATCATTTCTTTCCCAGATCTTTCGAATAAAATAGTTTTTTTTTACCTCCCCCCCCCCCCTCTCCCCCCAGTTGTCAACATTTCCGCGATAAAATAGTACGTTTCGTTTTTTTTTCTTCTTTTTATCGCAGCCCCTTCCTTTCATTTCTGAATTTTATCGTCGCCCGCAATGTATAAACTGGAAAATCAATAGTAACCAAAGACATGTATGCTACGTTTGTCACGGAATCACAAACATTGTCGCAAATCTGATCTAATATTAAATCTCTTTTATAAGCTCTTTTAATTATTGCAAAAGCTAAAGAAATTTAAAAATTATTTTTGCAAAATAAAATAAAAAGAAATTTTTACCTATACTACAATTCTTTGTATTATATATGATTTTTTATCAGAAAGAAGTTATTTCAAATTTATTAAAAAATTTGCGATACATAATAATGATAGTGATAAAGTCACTCTATATCTGTAGATTACAGGATAAAAAAAAAAAAAAAAGAAAGAGAATGGAAAATGTAGTTGGAGAAAAAGAAGAGACTCGCAGATTTCCTGTAGACTTATCTCTAGATAACGTTGTACGTTGCTGCGGGATTCTCTTACTTTAGACATTTACGAAAGATTGATGATCTTACATCTGATAAGACGGTAATATTGAACGAGCATTTTTAAAGCTTTGCATTATGACTTTAAGGAGAACTTGACAAGAATGCATTAATTTTTTTTCCACAAACATTAAAAATTATCATATATTGACGTAATGAACAGATTAGATAAAGTTAACAAAAAAGAATGGAAACAAATCTCTAATCGCACTTTCAAATCAATATTTTCTCTTTTTTTCTAAACTTTTTATAATATTAAATCAATAATATAAAGCTTAATAATAATAATAAAAATTAATAATAATAATAAAAAAACGTAAGCTTAATAATAATAATAATAATTTTTATAGAAGTATGAAGATGTTTCGATTTTGCGAAAATTTTCAAGTTCACTTGTCATTCGCAGAATCGCTCTTGTCAGTATTATTGCCTTATCGGATTTCCACGAATATTTGCGTACACTTTATAGCGCGAATTTCAATGAAAGCTTTGCGTTTGTGTAGAGCAATCGATACACGATTGAACTTATTTACTCGCAAACTTATTTACCGATCAAGTGGATCTATATCTTCTATCAAAATTATCTTTCGATATAATCACTCGTTCGAGAATTATCTCCTATCATTAAGAAGGCTCCACATCACCGAGCCAAATCTTGAAGTCTCGAGTCTCCAGCCGAATGCTTATTCAATCCTCTAATTCCGTCACAACACAAGCGCGTGTTAAAATTTTAAAAAACCCGCGTTTTTAAAAAAAAACGAACATCGCCTCGAGATTCAGTTTTGGAGCTTAGCTGTTTTTATACTTTTTTCAATTTTAGCTTTTCTAGGGATGACATAAATAAAATCATCTTTTTTTTTTATACACATGTATCATGATTTAATCCGAGTTTATTACTAATTTCTTACCAAGCACAATTTTTTAAAAATTTATTGTAATACCGGAGATTTTCAGCATCCGATAATAATAATCTCTTATCTTGATATTCATAATTAATTGTAAATTTTTGTTATCACAGATTATTTTTTGTTATTAAACGCAAATCGCATAGATTAATTTGCGTATATAAATGCATAATTTTTACAAAATAAAAAAAATTACATTTTGACCTACTACAATTCTTTATATTATCCATGACTTTTATGGCTTGAATCGAATACTGTGATTGATGAGATGAATTGTCCACATTTTTCGTGCGTCCTTCGTCTTTTGCCACCGTTGTGACACGAGACTCGGTTATCATCCCACATGTAACTTGACATATAAAATTCTTTGATGCAACGACAAACTATCAACTGATGATGTCGAGTTGCGAAGTTGAATCGCGTGTTATCAAAATGTTTGCGATCCCCATAGAATGAACTTACGATTGTTCACGTGGTGGTTCGCGCCAAAAGTCCGACTCGAAAAATTCGATTCAACAATGTGAACACGTGATGGCGTTGTAAAAATATTCAATTCGAGATTCGGTTGATAATGTGGACCCTACTTTATATATATTATTAATTGCCACCTGATTGTGTCGACGCCCAGACAGTAGTCAGCGGAATCTTGGACGTGAATCATAGTGACAACGAGCGATTCGAAACGGATTTTATCACAATTACCATGACGGAATCCAAGAACACATTCCAGGTTGGTCTTTTTAAGAATGCAATAAACGTATTATGATTAATTATTATATGACCTTGATTATCGAAAGAAAAAAGTAGTTATACAGGGTGTCCCATAATTCGCGGATCGCCCGTTGTGTGCATATAAAAGATGTCAAAGTGAGTAGGAAAGTCCTTTACCATTTTACGATTTTCCTAATAATTATTGAGATATTCATTAAAAAAGATTGGCCACTTTTCTGTGCAGTTTAACATGCTTTATATGCACCCGAGAGGTGATCCGCGAATTATAGGACACCCTGTATATTATCTTATCATACCTGCTTGCATAAATGTTTCTCAAGAGCTAATTGCCTATAAAAACTTCATTCTTTATTATTTTATTTTTAAATTATTTATCAAAGTTGTAAATTTAAAGCTCATGCATTTGTGCCTAAAAATATTCAAACAAAATAGTCGCTTTTTAGATATAAAACGCATAAATGTTATTATTGATTAAAAATGTTATCATTTTTCTTATAAAATTTTATTATCTAGTATATCATTCGCAATTAAAAATTTATATTGTTATTTCTATTACAATATTTTCTTCATTAATATATTATTAGATCTGACAATCAGATTGTATGTGTGTTTAATGCAAGTGTGTCAATGTTATCTTACTTTCTTATATATTTAAAAAATACGAGATATAGAGAAAATAACTGGAAAATAAGTGGAAAATATAATAATTAAATATATTATTTTAAATTCTTCGTGCGCTTGTAGTAAACCGTACTTTATTCAGTTTTTTTTTTATTTCAAGTACTTGTATAATATAATTCAAAATTAATACCGCAATGCTTTGCTAATCATATAATCTTATTTGTAATTATCTCACGATCAGATTAAATACGTTCATTGTCAAACTGACAAGTTTGAGAGATCAATTTGGACTGATTCGAACGTGCCTCTAATCTTATTACGTGAATATGTTAAAAGTTCGACTCTGTGGTGGGATCTGTTTTCTATCTCATCCCTTCTTCCCCCTCTCCTTCTGCCTCTCTCTTTTTCTCTTTCTCTCTCTTTCTTTTTTTGCATTTTTCATTTTCTTTACATTTTTATATTTCTTATTTATATATTTATATAATATTTATATTATATTTATTTATATTATATTTTTTATTTTTATATTTATATAATACACGTTTGTTACTAAAATTTAACAATAATAAATTTGCGTATCAACCTCCGCGTCTTGGAGGAACCTTATCTGCCAGTTTCTATTTAATTCTTTTTCGTTTTTTTTTTTTTTTTTTGTTCATGCAACGTCATTAGATCTTTCCTTCGTTGACTTGGCAATATAATCTATAGGATGCAAATATAACGTATTAGTTCTCGTATGTTATTGACAGGTTTCGCTCGGACTTGGCGGCACTTTGGTGGAACATTCAGATGAGCCGAAGCGAGGTAGTTGGTCCAACCAGATCGAATTTGTTCTAGCCTGTATCGGATACGGCGTTGGCATCGGCAATGTTTGGCGTTTCCCTCTCTTCATACATCGCAATGGCGGTGGTACGTACATACATATTATATATATATATATATATATATATATATATATATATATGTAATTGTGCACATGTAACCGTGTTCGTATCAGTGTATCTGTCTCACGGTGTACATGGAAAATATATACTTCCGAGAAAGAGAGAAGAAGAAAAAAAAAGAAAAAAACAATTACTACTGAATTAGGGCATTTCAAGTTATAGGTAATACGCTGTGCTAGCTTAGTTTTATGAATAAATAGAAAAACATATCACATATTAAACATATATAACTATAAAAATTTTATTAAGTTGAATAAAATTATAACAAATAGATATACAGGATATTTCTAAATAAATGCGAAAAATTTTAGGAGATAACACTTTGTCAAAAATTAAGGGGGGATTATTATCTTTCATATGAACATATTCCCTGAGGAGTTACACTCCTCCAAAAGAGGAAATAAAAATTAAATTTTTATTTTTTTCTCAAATTTTGAACAAGTTAGAAAAATAAAATTTGGTAATACTTATTAATATTCTTTTTTAATCTTCCCGTATCGTTATAAGAGGATGAAACTAACTACCTTTATTCTTTCTTTATTCGAATTTTTTTAACGGACCGGAATGTGATTGTCTAAAAATGTGCGTTAAAAGGCTTGATTCTTTTAGAAACTTTTTCATTTGTTTAATTTTTTTCGTAAAATTAATAGTTTTCAAGAAAAAAAATTAAATACATTATTATGCATAGCACCGGCATTTTCGGTTTCGAGAAGTTGAATTTTAAAATAAAAAAGCAAGCAAAACAAAAATATAGTAAATGTTGAAAAAAAAAAAATAGAACAAAAATGATACAAAATTATAATTTAAAAAATACCTGATTTTCACTTTCTTTTTTGAAGAAGTGTGATTTCTTAGGGAGAAATATAAAAGTATAAGTTTATATAAAAGAACATCTTATTTTCTTTAATTTTCACAAAGAATCATTTAAAAAAATTTTTTGCTTATTTAAAAATACCCAGTATATATAGAATATACAGTGTGACAGCGTTCAAAAAAAGAGAGAGAATTCATGAGAGGAATTTATTATATTATAAATTATTTTTCTTTCCATTGACACGTATCATATTTAATATTTATATCTAATATATTTACTTGAGATACGTCAAATAAAGCATTTATGATCTTATGTTTACATAGTATATTTACATACTTTTTCTTATTTTTACTTGCTTATGAAACACGTTAGCGCAGTTTAGCCGTTAAAAGCTTGAGATACTCCGTACATCACTGGGATGCAATATCTGTGTTCTTATATAAGGCGTCGAAAAATTATTAGCGCAAACTTTGAAAAGCTGATGCACAAACTTTAAGATTGCGTTGTAGATTTAAAAATAAGAAAAGTAGTTGCCACGTACAAACAAAGATCTGAAGACATTTTTTCCGGAGCTACAAGTCATTCAAGATGAGAATTTTTTAATTAATTGTTAAAACTTTTTAAATATAAGTTATTAAATTTTTAATAATTCTATCTTTCTCTATTTTTCTTCTTATAAACTTCCTTCGTGCGTGTGACAAAAAAGTCCGATTCTCTAAAAAAAAAAAAAAAAAATTTTCAAGCAGCAAATATAGGCTAAACAGTATGAATTAATACATTAGAATAATTACATTTAAAATAGTATATTATTAATTATGAAAATCTTTTTGTATATAATTATGCTGATAATTTAAAAAATTTAAATAATTAAAAAAATTTATTTAGTAACGAATTATATAGTTTACTAAATATTTCATTAAGAAATATTGATTATATATATTGTTCATATATTGTTGTATCTATACTTATTTTAGGTAGTTTCTATACTCTTTATTTTTTGTATAATATTTATATCTCATTACATTCCCTCGTATTAACAACGATCTTGCCTAATTGAAAACTGCGGAAATGCAACAATATTTTGAAAGACAATAAAAGTACAAAATTATAAAAAAATCTAATAATTCCTTTGAAATATAATATATTATTTTTGTCAAAATTGCTTTTACATTGTTTCAGAGAAACTATATTTGAGATTGTATATTGTTATAGGCGCCTTTTTAATACCTTTCATTCTCATGCTGTTTACAATGGGTCTACCTATATTCTTTCTGGAACTTTGTATGGGTCAGTACACTGGATTAGGGCCCATAAAGGCTTTCAGCCGCATGACACCAGCGTTTCATGGCCTAGGTTATTGTACGTTGATTGTCATTTTCCTAGTGATGATATATTATATGATAATAGTCGCTTGGATTTTATTCTACATCTTTGCTTCTTTCTCCCCAAAACTCGCCTGGGCGTACTGCGATAATGATTTTAACACTAAGGGTAAGTAAAAGTAAACCGATGAGGGATTGGATTTTTGTCGTTTTTATTTAAGCGAGCAAATATTTAACTAAACTGTAGGGGATGCGCAGTTGATTCACGATTGATCTATTTATTTGGGAGTGAGTTTTGTAAGATTATTAACAATGTTAATATAATAATTGCAATATTTATATTGTTTATTTAAAGATATTACAAAAAGTCACAATTTAATAAATCAAGATACTTTCATTGCTTTCAGTTTAAATAAATTTATTAATATTTAAAACAAACTTCTCTTTCGCTTTCTAATAATAACGTGATAAGAAATATCACGTAAAGTGCTTCGTGTAAAATAATATGACAAAAAATATTTATGAATTTTTTTATTAATCAATTTGCGTGCTCTTTACATTATGAGATGATATAATGATATAAATATAATAAACAGTATCTATACAACTCTGATTAAATAATGATTAAATAACAGTAGAAAATCTTCGAAGAAATTATTATATTAATGATGAAAAGAAGAGGAATGTTCATCACGCTATGCCCGTTTGTTCTCGATTTAATGCAACTAACGCTAGTATTAACGTTGACAGATTGTTATAGCGGCCTTGAAGATATAACATGCCAGCAGAGCACTAATTCAAGCTCTATATTTTACAACAATAGCTGCGTGGCTATCCACGCTGTCTGCTCGAAGTTTGGTTACTTAAACGGCGGCAATACCACTCACTGTTTTACAAACAACGACGGGGCAGAAGCCTTCAGTGCTATAATGAACAAGCGGATACTATCGTCCGAAGAATATTTCAGGTAATATAAATTGTCACCAGCGCTGCATCGTGATCGGGAGGATCGGGAACAAGCCTTACGTCGCTGTTCAGCGTTGAGGAACGAGGCAAAATTTCTTCAAGATCGCGCTTGTAAAATGCGTGTATTAATTGTCGATTGCGTTCAGAAACAACGTTCTTGGTATACACGGTGCGACATGGGAGAACTTTGGTGGTATACGATGGGAATTGTTCGGATGTCTCACTTTAGCTTGGACAGTGTGCTTCCTATGTCTGGTACGCGGCATCCAGAGCATCGGCAAAATTGTCTACTTCACTGCCCTTTTTCCTTACGTTATCCTCACAATTCTGCTAATACGAGGTAAGAAACAGAAACGAAAAGCTTTCTTTTATAGCTTTCATATACAGATTTATTGGAATTTAATCTATTAATTTAACAACCGTTCTAGTATTTATGAATACAATTATTTTTTAATAATGTATATAGAGTGATGTATCGCACCTGTTAATGGCAAATTTTTTAGATCATTTTAAGATAATTTTTATTCAGCAAAAACGTCGAGGCATCAATAATATCCGTGTTAGCGATTCAAAAAGAAGGGCTTTTTGCAAATTAAACTTTATAGAGAGTTAAAACTACATTTTACAGTTAATTTCAGATAGAATTTCGTTAATAAAAAGAGAGAATTTTAGTTTAAAACTTAGTTACAAAGATATATGATGAAAAAATTTAGAAACTTGCAAAAAATAATGACCTCCTGACATTTTCTGAGAAAAAACTATCTCCAAATAATCTCAAAAATCTGCTATTAGCAGAGGTAGTGCGGTAGATCTGGGACACCCTGTATAAATAACATTTTTCTGCTTCTTTGAAACTTTAAAAATGAAAAGCAATATCAAGTGAAGTTATCTATTAATTGAGTTTAGTATTAATTTAATTCCCTTTAGAAAATAGGAAGTCAAAAGCAAAAAGATGTATGTGTTATATGTCAAACATTGACAAAAGCATGAAAATTTCGAAGATTGTTGTATTTTTCCCGAGTATCTGCAATTCTCTAAACGATTTGGAAATTATTTAAGTTTAACGTTAGTATTGATTCTTATGGATTTTTATGGTTAATATTGTGGCACTTATATTGACAAATTTGACAAGAAAAAGACATTTCCAACAAAATAAAAATTTTCACCTATATTAAGAAAACTCTAATAAAATTCGTGCAAAATTTTATTTAGATCCATTACTTTAAAAGTTATTTACTAAAAATTAAAAAAAGAAACGATCTCTTTCTCTCTCTCTCTTTCCTTTTTGCAAATTTTTTTTTCTTTGTTTCTTGCATTTAATTTCAGGGGATATTTACCGTCAAAAGTTTTTGTTATAAATTAGAAAAAATATTAATTACAACTGTTTTCTTTTACGAATTACTTTGTGATATTTTAATTCTTTTATCCGGATTTATTTATTTGATTTTTTAAATAAAAATTTGATTTTATAAATAAAAGAAATAGTTTTTTTTTCTCAATTTTAAGTTTCTTTTTTTAATTATTTTGCTATTATAGCCAAAACATCTTTATTTATATTACAATTATGATTTCTTCAATATATTAATTAAATTATTATAACACATCACTCAATAAGTCTCCGGTCCAACTAAGAAAAACAAATTTTTTTTTAGAAATCACGTGGGTCTGTCAACAATGTTGCCATATATGTGTCAGACCAGGGACTTATTGAATGATATGTTACCTACTATTTTTTTTATTTTAAAATATACATGAATTAAAGTAGATGAAAAAAAAGCAATAACAATTATATACACTTCTATTAATAGCTCTTTTATTTATTATATAATAATAAAATAAAGTTTTATTGCTGACTGAAACTACCTGCTCATACGATTCGAGATAAATCAGATTTGACATCGTTATTGACTAGAATATCCTCGCGCGGCTTAACTTTTTTAAGCACTTCTCTCCGTAAGCTTTTTCGCATCCGTTCGTACAGCAAAACTTCTGTATACGAATCGCGCGACAATAGCATCCTAGCGTGAAAGATCAGATAACTTTATCACGAGCGTGACTGAAAGGGAGATATTCGCACAGGTGTTACGTTAGACGGCGCCGATGAAGGCGTTCTGTGGTACATCATGCCCAACTTTTCGACGCTGAAAGACGCCAAGATGTGGGCGGATGCCGCCTCTCAAGTCTTTTATTCGCTCGGTATCGGCTGCGGAAGTTTGGTCACCCTCGCAAGCTATAGCAACTTCAACAACAATTGTCACAGGTGCGATTATATTAGCGATTATATTATGATATTTTTTATCTATATCTGCAATATATATATATATATATATATATATATGGTATCTCTAACTACCCGTACAAGCCTTTTTTTTAAGAAAAAGAGAAATAGATTTTATCAAAAATCGCAAAAATTGTGACGACTAAATTGGGTACACTCTAGTGTATGATCGTATTTTCAACTTTCGGTATCGACCAAAAATGGGCTATCCAAAATCAAAAGTTTTTAAATGAAATTCAAATTTTTTCAATGGAACATGGCACTTTTTGTTGCCGATTCGGATTCTTCGGCAAAAAATAAAAAATTTTTGTTTCAAATATTTTTTTTCGAAATACCTTTATCAATCTTGAAATGATTTTTAATGTGTGATTTATGAACAGGATGTAGTTAGGCAGGAAATGGACTATTCAGATTTGAAGTCAAATTTTTTCAATAGAACATGGCACTTATCATTGCAATTTTGGATTACATATAAATATAAACAATTTTATTTACATAAATGAATAAAAAATTTTAATAAATTTCTTTAATAAATTTCTATTATTTTAATAGCATGGTTATAAAATGATAAATTATAGTAACATGATAATAAATTTTATTAACATAAGGGATTAACATTTATTAACAATGTAGAAACAATCTGAAAAGAAAAGTGTGATGAAAAAGATAAAGGACAAAAATTTCTTATTTTCCGAAGAATCCGAATCTGTAATAAAAAATGCCGTGTTCTATTTTTCTATTATTCTAAAAAATTCGACTTTTGATTCATTTTCGGTTGACAACGGAAATTGAAAAAAACAAATATCACCATAAAGCGATTAAGTCATCAAAATTTTTGATAAATTATCTTCCTCTTTTTGTTAAAAGGCCCAGTTACAGATGATTAGAGACGCCGATGTATGTATAGAATGTCTCAGACAACCTATTAATTATAGTTTTTTTGAGATTATTTAAAAATGATTTTTCCTTTTTTCTCAGCAAAAACATCGAGAGGGAACATTATTTTTTGCAAGTTTTCAATTTTTTCATCTGTGTAACTAAGCCTTAAACTATTTCTCTCCCTTTACTAAAGTAAACTCTACCTGAAATTAACAAAAGAGTGTAGTTTTAAATCCCTATAAAAAATTAGTTTGCAAAAAGACCTTCTTTTTGAATCACTTATACATGGAAATTATTAATGACATTTTTACTGAAAAAAAAATCATTTTAAAATGATTTCAAAAATCTATAAAAAGCTATGAACAGGTGGTGCGATCTGAGACACCCTACATATAATAGAAACAAACTAGAATAGAATAAAAAATAGTCTTTATCATATCTATTTGTTCTATAAACACGTACATACATACGAATCGCACGAATAATTTATCGAAAGACGCATTTAATTAGTTACATTGATTAAGCACCGGAAATATTTATTAATCTTTGCGACACATCTCCATTGGCGACATTTCAATTTTCTTACGACACATGACACATTTGTTGCATATTTTAAATTTATTTCAAAACTCGATAAGTAACATTGTTCTAGTGAAGGAAAGGTAAATCAACTATTTATCACAAGCGAATTTCAAAACTAACTCAAATATAGCAATAATAAATTTGAAATGATTGACTAAATAACCAAACATTTCATAATAATTCGATTTTCAAGAGCGATGTACACACACATATATGAGATAATAATAGATAATAATTTTTAGATAATGGATAGTCTTTTGTTTAAACATATATTTTTTAATTGCGTATAATAAATATATAGTAGAGAAAGTTAAGCAAAACCAAGTAGGCGGGTCAAACCAGGTAGCTCTGTCCTTTTTGTGATATTAATGCTCTTTGGTTGACTTGTGTTATTGGATGTAGATTAATGCCATCAATTTTTTAAGATAAACTGTGCTCACATGCATACGATATTGCTTGTCTAAGAAAAATTCAAAATTTTCAGGCCAGAAAAGATTGATGTCGGGATAACAATGAAGTCGTTAAGGCTTTTTTATACACGGAGCATTTTGTTCGGAAAACGCAGTATTGCATTCTGTACATATTAGAGAGTAAATCTACTAGTTTTGATCGTCACTTTATACGCCGGAGTATATAGCTACCATATTATTTTATTATTTTCTTCGCGTTGGAGCAAAACAGGATACCTGCATATCTCATGTAATGAAACGAGGAAAAACAGTTATGCGATTTTGGATCCTTCCAAAAAGCACATAAAAATAAAAACTATCATCGAGAAAAAGAAATTACTAAAAAAAGAACTTTTTGAAACTCTTAAAATTAAAGAATTAAAACTCTATCTTGCCGATAAAGCAAAATCGGGTATTTTGACTTTTCCAAAAAATCTCGTTATCCTTGGCAATCAAATTTTTATTTCAGCGATTAGCTCATTTTCTTATAGTTTAAATTCTTATAGTTTACTAAAGACTATTAACGGACAGCAAAATTTTTTTACTGTCTGATTTTTTGCAAGAAGGAAGACAAATCCAAAAAAGTACCCAGTTTTACTCTACTTTCCCTTATACAGGGTGTCCTAAAAATTTTGACACACCCGAAGTGTGAAGGTAGATTGGGCAAAACTGAGTTGAAAATCCTATATCAAAATTTGTAAATTTTGCAAAATTCGCAATAGTTTTTGAGTTATTAATTAAAATATGTGAGCGCGTTGGAAAGCAGTAGGCCGATATCGGCAGGCATGTACGACGGATTACTTGTGTACGTCTTTTAGTAACAAAAGCATCATCTAAGAGAGGTGGATTCACGCTGTCACCTCTTGCTTAGATGATATCTTAAATTTTGTAAAATGGTATAGGACTTTTCGACTCAGTTTGGCCCAATCTACTTTCACACTTCGGGTGTGTCAAAATTTTCAGGACACCCTGTATATATGTATGTATGTATATATGTATAGAAGGATGTAAGAGAAAATAAGGGATAAAACCTTAGGATTCTATTAGAGATCAGAGAGACACAGAAAAAGATTGGATACAATAATAGATTAGGAGGACCTTTTATTTTTTTATTTGAGGGAGAGAGATGAAAGCGCTTTTCTCAAAACAACACGATGTTTGTGTACAATCCTTCCATTGTTCTAATATAATTCATACCTGAGGTATATATCCACGTACTTTATTAACATTCCGCACGCGCTTGTCGTGCGCATGATAATTTGATTCTTGGTTCTCTTATTGTCAGGGACGCTATTTTTGTCACCTTTACGAATCTACTCACGTCCATTTTCGCTGGCTTCGTAATATTCTCAATACTCGGATTCCTGGCCCGGATGATGCACATGCCGATCGAGGAGGTGGTTCAGGAGGCGGAGGGATTGGCTTTCATCGCTTATCCAGAGGCAGTGGTACAGATGAGATATCCGAATCTCTGGGCCATTCTGTTCTTCTTCATGCTCTTCATACTCGGCCTCGGTAGCCAGGTAAGCACGCAAATGATTTTAACACATACATTCGCCGCGGCGCTCGAGCCTGCGAATTCGAGCGGCGTCGATGAACGGAAGCGAAAAATTATTATCGCATGAACGTTTAAGGAAGCTATATAAGAAAATATTATTTCCATTTTCACGAGGAAACCCGAGAACGGACCCCGCTTCCGCTTTTCGTCACTTACGTTGATGAGAAAAATAATTATGTGCGATGAAGCGAGCGGCGACTCGCGCGGGAGTGGGAGAAGTGAGGAGGAGTGGGGGGAAAGGGCGACGGGGAGGGGGAAAGCAGGGAGCGAGAGATGTAAATTTCAATTTTCCTTCGCGTAACGAGAAACTTTGCTACGCTAACTGCGTTTGTGTTCCAAGTCGTGTATATTCGCAAGATGGGTCGGCACACACATACACACATACACACACATAATACACTCTCGCCTTCTCTGGTTACTCGAAATAATTTACTGTGTATATAATAAACGAAGCAAAGTACGTGCGATATGTAGGGTAATCATATCATTCTTGCGACAGTCCGGAATTTGAATAATATTTATGTTATCTCAATCAATATTCAAAGTGGATTTCAATAGCGCTCAAGAAATATTAGTATTTGTATCTTTTTTTTTTACATCTTTTTTTACATTTTTTTTACAATTTTAAATTAATACGTATAAAAAATACTACATGTAAAAAATTATATAAAATGTTTTGTTATAATTAATAATAATATAAATTTAATAATTAATATAAATTTTATATTTTATTTATATATTACCTTCATTTCATGCCCAAGGGCTAAAGAATTTAAAGATCGTAATCGATTAAAAGATTGTAGAATTGTATCAATTTTCATGCCTTTGTGGCATATAGAATGTTAATCTGATATTTCTGATTTGTGTTTTGGATTTAATGATGTAACGATATCCTATTGTATCAATACAATATTATAGTTAACAATTGTGTAAATCGAAACCCAATTATTTTAACTCGATTAACTATCGCATAATATATCATTATAATATCTATGAGATATCGTGATATTTGATTTTACAATGGACAATTTGATAAAGCTATAAAAGCGCTTTCTTTATCGTGCGTTGACTTTTTTTAAACACGCAATAAATCGATTTTTCTATGCGTATACTTTCTATGGATTTGCAAATAGACTTTGACATTTATAATATGCAGGCGTTAAAAAGTTACGTAATACAGACTCTCGGGAAATATTGATCATCATAATAGCTTCTCCGTTACTTATCGACGAGGTTATTTTACAAAGATTTCACGAACCATCCTGGTGCTAAGAAAGCACTATTCAAACGCCTTGAGAAACGACTGGCGTATTTGTCAAACGATGCCGCGGGCGCGAGAGATGCCCCTCTCGCTTTTCGAGCGACTAGCCTGCGAGGCGATCGTTTCGTGTTGCTTTTGCATCGCAGAATGTCTCGTCGTTCTACTCAGAAGCTCGTATATCATGAAGAAAATTATAGTTCACTGTCCCGGAGTGAAATCCACAGCTTCTCTTTTCTTTCCTTCATCAGTTGAAATCTTTTCCGTTTTCTAACGGATCATCTGTGATTCTATAAGACAATCACATGTAAAAAGATATAAACACACGTTTCTATCTCTTGTATTTAAATTATATAATTGGCTTAATTTTTATTTCTATATATATATATTTATTTAGTAAAAAAAATCTTGTATTTTTTCTCTCTCTCTTTTTTTTTTTTTTTTTTTTTTTTTTAAGAAAAATCAAGGAAAGTTATATAATAAATTCAGTACAAAAACACATATCAAACCTTTTTTACACAATCTATTGTTCATCTTCTTCAATTATTTTTTGTCTTTTAAGCGGTTTCATTATTCTGTCTTCGAAGAATTTTCCATTTTTCACATTGTCAGTGAAAATCTTTTCTACGTGAATGTTGCAGGTTTTTACATTTTTAAATTTCTTCCCAACATAATATTTTGTAAGGACTAGAATAAATATACTTACAATATAAAGTCCAAAGAATATGGCGAATGACATTCCAACCAAGTTCCAAGAATTTTTGACAAGTAGTCAAAGAATATGTCGAAAATATATATATTACTATACATATACATATGAGACTTATATCAAATATGATAAACATCTTTATGCCTTATAATTTTTTTTTTTATTAATAATACGTTGGAATGTCTACTTTTGTAATCATGCATTAAGTGCAAACAAAGATAATTCATAAGGATATATGTAATGTCACACTGAAGCGTTCTATTTAAAAAAACGAAGATTTTTTGAGAAGGAGGGGAAGGAGATGATCCATTCAATCCATTTGTATACATTTAACATACATTTATGCCTTGACATCTGAAGGAAAAATCATTTTTGGATCGAACAATCGTATTTATTATATTTAAATAAAATTGCCAACTATATAAAATCTAAATTACCCAACATTTTCATTATACAAT
>JBCAUJ010000042.1:311102-330172 GCA_038406275.1 Cataglyphis albicans
AGAGAGAGAGAGAGAGAGAGAGAGAGAGAGAGAGAGAGAGAGAGAGAGAGAGAGAGAGAGAGAGAGAGAGAGAAGCAAATAGCTCTATTCCTTGACCGCTTCCGCTTTCTGTTAGCCGATAAATTTAACATTACTCTTATCTTTCTCCGCGTTGTTTTTTGGCCATTCCGCACACACTTCGAAAGTACTTGTGTGGTTTCGCGCGAGAAGATGATTTTGCGCCGATGGCACGTATCTCGCCCATTATCAGATCCGCAGTAATTTAATTTGCTCCCTTCTAACTGTTTTCAGAGTTTGCGGGACTTATTTCGACCCTCACCGTTATGGAAAGCGAGCGAGCAGAATAATACCCCTGATAATGACAGCATCAGCACTGCGGTGATCAATCCGGCATATGTTTCCTCAGATAAGGCTTGAATTCTTGTATATACACGCGATAGAGAGAGAGGCTCGAATAAATTTTGAAATATAGATCGCTTCTTAATGTAAAGAATAATTTCAAATGCAAATTTAACGTGCAGAAAAAATTTATGAAACTTCTGTAAATATTTTATTTCACTACATCAGTTATGCTTGTTTATTTTAATAATGACACATCTAAACATTGTAAGAGCATTGTATTGAAATTATTCACAAGTTATATTAATCTGAAAATAATTTGCTTGCGTTGAATTTCTTATTTAAAATTGTGTATGTTAGAGGAGCACGCTATATATAACACATCACTCAATAAGTCCCCAGTCTGACACATATATGACAACATTGTTGACAGATCCACGTGATTTCTAAAAAAAAATTTGTTTTTCTTAGTTAGACCAGAGACTTTATTGAGCGATGTGTTATATTCAGTTTCTGAAGTTCTTGTGGCTCTTTTCTTTAATACAATAAATAGGAATAAATAGAGATAATAATGGAATGAAATTTAGGATTCATTACGATTCATGTAATGGCAACTAAAGAGAATATTTGCATTAATAAGTACAATAGGGGAATGAAGATGTTGAGAGAGAAAATAACTTATTCCATTCTAAGAATATATTTATCTAAGAACAAAAATTCTGAAATGTAGATCGTTTCTGTTATAACGTAAAACAAAAATACTGTAATTAATAAATAAATCTTTTTGTCTTTACAGTACAATAATTTTTTTTGACAAAAATCTAAAATCATTTTGATAATTCTAAAATATATTATACAATTAATGTGTTAAGTATTATATATTATTTTCATATTATATAATTTTTAATTAAATATATTTATATTAAAGGATATATATATAGATATATAATATGTATTTAATTTTTCTAGAAGATTTATATTTCTTAATTGATATATATTTGTTTACTTTTCAATTAAATATTACATATACTTACTGTTAATTACACGAAACGGTTCTGACTTTTTCAGTGAGACTTTTGTCTATTATATTAAATAAAAAAAATATTTTTCCTTCATTTATATATTTGGCTGGCGATTATAAAATTAATAAAAATTTTTAGAATAACTTACATAATAACATTATGTATATCTACAGTATAACAATACTTAAAGTTATAAATATACCAATGTACAGTATTTGAAGAACAATTGTAAGAAGAACTCGCGTATAAAAAATCTCGCAGTAAATAAATAATTTGTCATCGGCCACAGTTATCGGGATCCATAAATTAACGTCAAAAAAGATGAAGCTGTTCGCACTGTTTCGCCTTTCCTGCTCATTAACATCAACGAACGTAGCTGCTACTTAGAATTCCATATACCTATGTGTTGCAATATCGTACCGGGTGTCCGCTTATAAGCCGTTTTGTGGGAGTGGCTGCGATGAATACGTCTAATGAGAATTACAAGCGGTTGGCATTGCACTGCGAGGTGCATCATGCCGTGCCAATTGATGTGCGAGAGATTCTGTCACATAATGTACCAGAGATACACGTACACAGACATGCACGCACACGCATATATAGAGGAAGGTAGGATAAAACCGGCTACCTTTTCGAATTTGTTTTGCTATAGAAAATCAGGGAGAAAAAAAAATTCGTCTGACTCTTAATAGTCTTTAGTGAATCTTAAACTGTGAGCAAATGAGTCGGGTTGCTGAAAAAAAAAATTTGCCTTTTATCAAGTATAAGATTTTTTGAAGAAATCAAAATATTCGGTTTTGCCTTACCAGTAGGTTAAAACCCATTTGAAAACATGTCAAACGCCATGCAATTACAAAATTTAGATTTATTTTAATCAAAATACAATACAAAGATGTATTCTATTGACGAAAATCACGAATAAAAAATTTTCTTCTACATTGTTGCAGAACATTTTTATTTAATTTTTTAAGGATCTCAGTTTTTTTTTTTTTTTTTTTTAGTGATTTCTTTTTCTGAGTAATAATTTTTGTTTTTAAATGCTTTTTATAACAAAAACAAATTTTTTTTAGAAATCACGTGGATCTGTCAACAATGTTGCCATATATGTGTCAGACCGGGGACTTATTGAGTGATGTGTTAAGTGTGTAGATCGATTTTGCCCCAACATAAGGAAAATAACAAATACGGCTGTATATTCTGGCGTACAAAATGATAATCAAAACTAGTGTAGATATACTCTCTAATATGTACAGAATGCAATGCTACATTTATCAAACGAAACTCTCTGTGTACAAAAAGGCCATAACGACTCGATTGTTGCCCCAATATCGATCTTTTCTAGCCTGAAAATTTTGAACTTCTCTCAAAAAAAAAATATCGTATGCACGTGAATACAGTTCATCCTAAAATAATGATGACATCTCAATCAACAACTAATAACACAAGTTAGCCAAAGATAATAGTACTTATCGCGAAGAAATAGAGCCCTACTTTCCCCTATAATCCCCTAACATCACTCAATAAGTCCCCGGTCTGACACATATATGGCAACATTGTTGATAGACCCACGTGATTTCTAAAAAAAATTTGTTTTTCTTAGTTAGACCGGAGACTTATTGAGCGATGTATTATGTGAACATATATTTTATAGATGTCACAATATGTGAAAATAAATTTTTCAAAATCTCGCAAGCTATTGATTTTTTTATACTTTTATTTATCTTAATAAATTACATGTAATACGGAAGAATTAATTTATGTGAAAAAAAAAGTCAAATATTTTCTCTTTAAAAAATGAAAGTAATTTTTAAACCTCAGACGCGCTTTCATCTAAAACGGAATTATGTTGACCACAAATTGCCTTCCTCAAAGCTCTGTAATTTTATCTCAACTTTTTTCTGATATCGTTTAGTTTTCCAAACAATTCGCGGAGATATTTAAAATGGACGCACACACACACACACATACACATACATATAACATAATGCATACAGTGAATCAAGCTTTATGCGAAATACTCGGTCAATAAATCGTACAACGCATAGCGTTATTAGTTTTTAAATCTCACCTACATTACAAACAGAAACGCACAACATACACACACACACACACACGCACACACACAAAACACAGACACACACACACGCACGCACAAAATGTGCTTTACATATGTGCAAAGAAAAAATACGAAATTAGAACAATGTAATAAAATAAAAAAATGTTTTATTTTGCGATAATAAGAGCAAAAATTATCATTAAAAATAATTTCAAAAAATATACTTTAAAAATTCGTAATTAATCTTGAATCATATAACATAGCAAGCGCCTATAGGAAAATGTAGAACAAAGATATTTAAATTCTGAAATTCAAAAAAAAAAAAAAATTCTTTGAAAATTTCAAAATATGTTTTCTAAGATTGCACTCGTTTGTAGAAATATTATCAAAAATTTGAAAATAATCAGAGACGTCGTCATAAATCGTTGCCTCTATGAATCATAATTTTTCCAAAATATTTTAAAATTTCAGAGAGAATAAACATGATCTCTTGAAATCAGAACAGTATGCTAATGTATGAAAATTTATCTTTGTAAAAAAAAAAAAATGCACGATATGCAAATGGAGCATTATCCCAAAAATGCGGAAATTTTTTTTATTCCGCATTTTAATCGCAAATTGAAAATTTCTCTCACATTTAAATCGTCGAGACATTAATCTTGAAATTGTGTTTTTTTTTTTTTTTTTTCAAATCTGTGTATAATTCAGGGACGTTAGAAAAAGAAAAGATAATTCTTGACGAAATTTCTGTTTAATAAAATTTCCGCTGCTTTATCTCGCGTTGTTTCGCACTTTGAAATTATAATTTCCAAATATTCACGATCATCATTCTTTATAATAGTGTTAGTGCGAAAGTTTTTTTTCAAAGTACTTGGCTGAATAAATTACGAGAGCGCACGGCAATTAGTCTTCAAACTTCATTACTTATCGGGCACGCTTGTTCGTTTGCTTCGCGCCCTGTTCGGTCGCGATCGATTGAATTAATCAAGTCGATCTGAGAATCGATGGAAGTCAAGTTTAACTTCGAGTACGATTTAGTTTTTCGCATGAAATCGGTAAAAAGGCAGAATAAAAGCTATTGTGCAGCGATGACGATTTTTTTATCGCTATATTTCTTTTTCGAGAGTACCATCCGCTGCGAATCGAAGGGATCGAAGATAATTATCGGTTGGAAATAATGGCGGGCACAGGAATAGATTCGAGGGAACAATTACGTTGCTGTACAGAAAGACGTTAAATGTTCTCGTCGACAACAAACGAGCTTCATTATACGGAAAATGCGCTAATAGTGCGCGTTCGCGGCATTTTATTCAGCTACATTTACTGTTTCGGAATTGATGTTAACCGCTTTTAAAGCTTATTTCTCTTTTCAAGTTGAGTTATATAAGTCCGCAACGCAGCCAATATTATACACGATTCTATTGTGCGTGGTTTTGGAACGCAGTTTTTCAAACGCAGTAACGTAAAAAAAAAAATTAATTCATTACATACATAACTTAATATTATATAAAAAAATTTATTAATTATTATATATAATATTTTATATATTATTATATATTATAATATATCTAATTTATATAATATATTTATTATTTATTTAATATATTTAATATATTTAATTTTTTCACTGTATATTATATATATTTATTTATTATATAAGTACATTATATAAAATTGTAAAGTAATAATTTTTCAGCGTAATATCTCCATAATTCAATAGATCTTTATAATTAAAATCTTCATAATTAAATAGATAATGCTTATAAGATACCAACTCGCCAAAATAAAGTCTATATACATATAATTAAAAATAAAATATATTTATGTTTTTTTTTCTTGCATAATTTTTATCCGTAAAGAAAAATTAATAAGAATAATTAAAAGAATAATTCGATATTTTTTTTTTTTTTTTTAGAAAAATTGAATTTCAGAGAAGTGAGCAAAATTTTGCTCTTATCTAATTACATAAGTGATTGTATGTATATTTTTCTTTGTTTCTTCAAATTTCACTTAAAAAAGCAATGCTAAAATTATTCTTTTAATTTTTTTTTAATTATTTTTTCGTCATTTTTCTTACACGTAGATATATATTCCCTACACGGATAGAGATTATACAAGAGAAATAAAACATATATGGATTTTTTTTTTCTCGGATAGATATATAAGTTTAGTTAAGATGGAATATATATAGTATTTCAGCGATACAAACTAATGACGATTTATTTTTTATAAGATTCTACACAAGAATATTTAATCGTCAATTTTGAATCATGTTTGCTCATAGAGGTTTAAAGATGATATTTTTTTTTTTTTTTCTTTTTTGTAAACTTTGCGCAGACACGCGGCTGGACACGCTGGAAGCAAGCTCATCTCTCTTACAACAAATGCAGGCATAATGGAATTATATGGATCCGTAGAGCGAATTTAAATTTTCAAGCGCGACGCTATGCTCGCGCGGGCGCGTATCTGGGTGTTCGGATCTGTTTTATAATCCGTGATATTAAAGTCACCGTAGCGCATTTGCATTCTCTTACTCGCGTGCTTCCGCTTCCGGCAATTTTTGGCCGGAACAAAGAACAGAGGCACGATGAGCGAAGAGAAATTGATGAAAATGTGCCTTTCCGCCCGAGCGTTGCCAATTGTCATCGTGTAAAGATACACGGGGACGTGTTTCCTACCCTTTTTTTAGTCCTCCAGAAGTACGAGTACCATGAAAGTACTCAACATAGGATCGATATTAGAGGCAATGCGCAGATGCCATGACGAACCGATAGTGACTCCGCTCGCCGCCTCTGCTTATTACATTGCTCGTGATTCCTTTAATACTACGATAGGTGCCGCAAACTTGGCTCCAATATATCGTAAAGTATCCTTGTTCCTAGGACCGGTAACGGCCATACTTTGGCGGTACAATTAAACGGATAGCCTACCTTAAATCATTTAAGCTTATATATGAGTGTTTCCCAAAATCTTTTTCTCTTAAGCACATTAAATCTTTATATATAAAAAGAATTATATACATATCTTTATTTGTTATATACACATATATTTATATTTAAGATAATGTAAATTAAAAAAAAAAATATTTATTATTATTAAAAAAAAAAAAAATATGTGAAAATCTAACTAAATTAAAAAATTTGTTCCTTGAGTCGAGTATATTGACTGTTCGAAATAAATTTGTTGTTTCGATATTGTTGGGTTAAGGTAGCTGTCTCGCGATGCAATACAATTGAAAATTTTATACTCTAAATCAACGTTAAAACTCACTATCTATGTTTACCGATTAAAAACTTTTGTACATTCCGCTATTGCCAAATCAACCATAAATTGCCCGCAATTTAGCCGCGTATTTGTTTAAAAATATTTTGCATGTAAAGGCAAATTGCAATAGTAGAAAAAAACTGTCAAAATTAAAAAAAGAAAGACAAACATATTTCTTACATTTATACTGTTTAAAAAATCAAACAAATAAATCCGAATTATGACAAAAATTAAAGTATCACAAAATAATAGCGAAACAAAGGAACAGATAATATTTTTTTACAATTTTTAGTAAATAACTTTTAAACGAATAAGTGAATCTAAATCAAGTTTTACACAAATTTTATTAGAGTTTTCTTAAAATATGTGAAAATTTTTATTTCATTGGTAATATTTTTTCCTTGTCAAATTTGTCAATAAGTGCGATTCTCCATAAGAATAGTAACTTTAAACTTAAATAATTTCCGAACCATTAAGAAAATTGTGCTGAGTTTTTGCACAGATATTCAGAAGAAATAGTAGAACATTTTATGAAATTTTCATGCTTTTAATATTTCGATATATGACACATATATCCTTATTCGGCTGCAAATTAAAATCCTCATAACTTTTGATCGCTTCAGTGAATCGACTCAGGATTATTTTATAAGTTTCTGAATACATATAAGAACATTCTGTACAATTTTTGTTACATTCCTAATATTTCAAAAATAGGTACGAAACATCCTTAATTTTATCGATGAATAATAAAGATGAAATGATACCATTAGGTCTTTTTATTATTGTATTTCTAAAACTAAATGGCCAATAATTTCGATTTTTTTTTTTTTTAATAGGATTCCTAAAGTGTTCTACTTCTACTTTGTATTACACTTTATTTTCATCACTTGATTTTTTTTTAATTATTAAAATTCAAAATATGAGATTTTCGTACATTTTGCGTATGACGTGTATGAAAAGTGCAATTTTGGATAACGATTATCTCGCGTTGGAAACAGTCAATTACTTTTAAATTGTACAAACGTTTAGATACCACACTTATTAGCATATAGTTAAATTTTCAAATTTTTCTTGTTAATTGCGATTTGCAGGACAACTACCTTAATTCGGCATTAACTAATTCATTAGCATTAATTAATTATTCCAGACAATTCTAAGATCGATAAGAAATTGACGCTTTGCGAATACTTTTTTTTTTTATTTAAAAAGAAATTTAAGTTAAAATGATGTAGAGATTTCTAAACCAATATATCTCTATTTTTCAGCAATTAAATTGCTGTACTTTATCAGAGTTAGTATAAATCCGCTTAGTTAGTTTACTCATCAGAAGCTCGTTCGCGTATTATTTGTTACTCGCTAAATCGGCTTGTATCAAGTTCTTGGAGTTCTAACATTAATTTCTGTGACTTTCTTTAGCGACTTATGTAATTTAAATGACAATCTCTCTTTTTGCTAAGATAATACATATTATATTATATGTTTTATTTTGTATATTTGTAAATGTCTGTTTCATTAATGTTTTTATCGTTATTAATTCTCTTACAATGCAGTTAAGAAAATTAGATTAGGATAAATATCTCTCTCTTGTATTTTTATCCATAGATTTTTTTCTGTGACAAATTCAAATTAACTTAATTTCATTTTAAATTTTATTTCGAGTCTTTCTATAATAATAATTAATATTAAAAATGTTTTTGTTTCTTTGCGTAATAATAATTCGTAATATTGTATTTACAAAAGTTACAAAAGTTTTTACATTTTTATATGTTTAAATTTTTAACTGCATGTCAAATCTGCAATTTTCTTGAAAGAGTTATCTAGAATCTAATAAGTTAAGAATCTAATAAGTATACTGTTTATATTTATTTACACGCAAAGATCTGTTATTATTAAATATATCATTGATATTAATGGAAATAAAATTTAAATTATTATTGCGATTAAATAATGTTGAAACTAGAAATTTCTGAAAAACGATGTCCTCGATGATATTTTCGTCGACTACGGCGAGTTGCCGCGGAGTTTAATTTACACTCCAATAGCCCAATATAGAGAACATATTTCCGTTGAAATTTATTGAAATTATCAATAACTCTCTACTTAATTAAATAAATTAAATTATTATCAGAATATTATGTAAATACTTTCTCGATGTTGGTAAAAAGGAAAATATTTTGTCATACATAATATGTGACAAATAAAAATAAAATGTAAAAAAGAATTCGATCAATTAAATTATAATTTTTTCCTTTCCGTATAAAATTTCTTCTACTTATCTCGAATCCAAATTAAAATCAAAGTAAGACGCTCTGTCCAAATCCTTTTTCTACAATACTTATTATCATTCTTACGGCAATAAAGTAATAGTGCAAGGCATCTCGTCAAATTTCTTTTTGCGAAGTATTGCGATAAGTGTCGGGAATTAAATTTTACATTACAGGGTGAGTCATTAGAAACTATCTTCTAAGATATTTTTATACATATTGGTTTTACATAAAAACATTTAGGGCAAAAGTTAAATATTTTTAAAAAAGCACATTTTAGTCATTTTAATTTTATTTAAGTGTAAGCCAAAAAGTTTTGAAGGATTTTTAAATGAAAAGCTCTATTTTCAAGACGTCTTATCGAACAATTCCAACGTGTTACAGATCATTGGATTCGTCTTTTCACCTTTTACAATTATAGTTGATAAATAAAGCTTTCCACTTAAAAAATTTGAGATAAAACTTTTTGACGTTTCCACAAAAAACTGAAAACTAAAACAACTAAGACAACTAAAATGTAGCTCCTTTAAAATTATTTAACTTTTGTCTTAAATGTTTTTGTGTAAAATTAATATTTATTAAGCAAGTGTCTCGCAATTGTCGCATATAAGACTAATCATAATTAATTATGTTTTAGCGAGTGAGTGTGAGCGCCACGAAAAAAGGATGAACAAGGGAGGAAGATCTCGAAAAGCATCGAGCAATGAATGGAACAACGATATGCGGTAAGTAAATTATAAATTGTTTAATAAAATTGCATTGTTGCGAGGAACTTAGAGAGGAAGCACGCGCTATACAGGGTGTTCTAGACCATCCGTATACCCCTATTCTTTCAAAAACTAAACATTTTAGAGAAAAACGTTTTGAACAAAAATTGGTTTGAGGGGAACATAAGATGGTGTTATTGGTTTGACATTTGGATGGCATCGTTAAGGTCAAGTCAAGGACACTTTTAATTTCTTAAATGGAATTCCCTATTTTTTATTGCATATTCTTGTAGCTTATCTTGAGAGCTTTCCAAAACACTATAATAAAGTATTTTTTCATTAAGAACTTTTTGAGTTATTTTGTATCTTAATCTGACATATTTTAATATAAAACATCTCGAAAATTATTTAGTTTACGATAATTGTATCATAATACTTTTATGTACAGAATAATAAGATGAATCAAATGGTGTACAGAAAATAATTGTTTTTAAAAAAAAAATATGCAGTTATTTGAAATATATTTTTTTATAACAATTATTTATTTTTTCTTTACACCATTTGATTCATCTTATTATTCTGTACAAAAATATTACGATACAATTATCAAGAATAATTTTCCAGATATTTTATATTTTATACTAAAATATATCAGATTAAGATACAACGTAACTCAAAAAATTCTTAATGAAAAGATACTTTAATATAGTGTTTTGAAAAGCTCCCGACATAAGCTATAAGAATATGCAATAAAAAATAGGGGATTCCGTTTAAGAAATTAAAAGTGTCCTTGACTTGACCTTAACGATGCCATCCAAGGTCAAACCAATGATACCATCTTATGTTCCCCTCAGAACCATACAATTTTTGTTCAAAACGTTTTTCTCTAAAATGCTTAGTTTTTGAATGAAAAGGGGTGTACGGATGATCCAGGACACCCTGTATATAAAGATTGCTCACAAATTCTTCGATTACGCGCATTATTTGCCGATTATGTTCGACGAAATGTCGAAGCGGCCAGCGATTTTGTATACCGTGACAATTGTGGAAGTGAGCGAGTACCATGCAATTCTAGTACCGATGCGACTGAACGCGACGCGTCGCAGCAATGTCCAGTCAACCCTATCCTATTGCTCTCGCATTAGTGGCGCTGCCGACGCTTCTCTTCTCTCGCGCGACAGTCACGTGTTACGCTGCAACCGACACGCACTAATTATGCAAATGAGTTTAGGACGGCAGGATCGTTGTTAATGAGCGACTGGCACGTGCATTCGAGTTACATCGAGCGGAGAAACGTTTCTCGGCTGAGCGTGACGCCGCTCTCCGTCCCCTCTCGTCCTGTCGCATTTCGTCTCCGCGTCTATGTCCCTATTTTTCCTGCCGGTTGCATATTGCGCCGCGGGCGCAATATCAGTTTATTGACAGAAGGAGAGGCGGAGAATCTGTTCCGGTCCTCGAATGGGAGCGGCATGCGTGGCGCGACGTCACGCGTCGCGGCGTTCGAAATTTTCCGCATCCGACAATGATGGCTCTAGATTAGATCGTAATAATATACGAACAAATAGGAATATATTCGGGAGTATACGAGATTAAATGAAATAAGCGATCGCACGGAAAATTTCTCTCGAAACGATAGGAGTATATTCAAACTTTCTTATTATTCAATTAAAATATAAAATATACGAATATAAAAAAATAAAAAAAAAAAAAAAATAAGAGGAGAAAAAAACAGGGAGAAGAAGAGAAAGAAAAACATACAGAAATGTAAACGACACGACGGCGGTGAAAAATCTATTCACCGGATCCGCGGCCATTGTCAGAACTCGACTATGTCGACTGTATGCGGTTATTTCGTAGCGTTCGTGCGCGAGGTTTGGTTAAACGAGAACCTTTTATACATTCCATGTACGCTGTTTCCGCTGCCCTTTTTCTCTCCTACCCATATTTTAATTAATGGTAGCTTCCTATGCGAATGCAACGTGCGGGAAACGAAATCACGACGACGCGACCAGAGTCGTTTTATCGCTTTCTCTGTTTTTTCTCTCTCTCTCTCTTTCTCTCTCTGCTTCTATCCACCCTTCCTTTCTCCTCACGTGGCATGCGTATTCGCGCTTGTTCGAATAGCGCGAGTATCAAAGTTGCTTTTTTACAGAGTCTCTTCATCGTCCTCTGTCGCTCGAATATATCAAAAGTACACAAGTTCTTTTCTCTTTTCTTCTTCTTCCCATCTGGATCCGTATAAATTTTCAAAAGCTGATCACAATATTATTCGTGAAACATTGGAACATAAAAAACTTGATTGATTCGTTCTAAGATCATTAATTTTTTTCAAAATATCACGAATAATTTATTACAACTTTCAACTTATAAACACTTGAAAAAAAGGTATCCAAAAATTGAATTTTAATTGATATAAACAGAGAATTTTTTTTTATTTATAAATAAATACTTTATTTATAAATAAATTATTTCATCTATAGATAAAGTAATTAAATGTAATTTTATTTTAATAGAACTTTAATAAAAATACTCATCTGTAACAGCATTTTTAATATAGGAAACTAAGAAGATTTGCAAAAAAGATTTGCTATCAATATTTTGCTAAAAAAGGATAACTTTCCGGATGTTGTTAATAGCAGATTTCCTGATTTTAACCTGACGATATTTCTTTAGGAAAAATGTCATGAAACATCAATAACTTTCGAAATATAAAAAAAGATTAAAAAAGAGAGAAAGGTTTCTTACAAATTAAACTTTGTAGAATTAAAAGATTAATAAAACTACATTTTCTTCGCAATTAATTTAAAATGAAATTTACTTTAATACAATTTTAATTTGTAGCTTAATTAATATATATAATAAGAAGGAATTATATAGAAAAGAAAAAATTGAAAGCTTGCTGAAAATGATGAGTTTCCTTGACAGTTTCGCTAAGATAAAAAGATTGATTCCAAATCCTAATATTTAAAGAACATTCAGTAGAGATTTGGGGGACATCCTAGGACACACACACACATTTATAATTTAAAAGAATACCCAGACAAGGTTCACAAATAATCACAAATATAAATATATTTACTTATATAAAATATGTCTATATATGTTTTATCTTTTTGTATAATTTCTGTCCTTACAAGAAAAATAAAGTAAAAATTATTTTACTGCTTAATTTACAATTTTTTTATCTTTATTTTTTCACCTTTTTCTAAACTGAAAATTATTAGCAATTAATTTAAAGTCAACAATATTACAGAAATGGCTCAAAAATTTAATATTTATTGACTACGACATACTGAATAAAATTACAAGCATTTCTATAACATCTGAGTTATTCTATAATATATATAATGTTTGATATAGTATTTTGGTACAAATTTCAAAAAAGTCTCAAAACTTCTTTTAAATAATATAGTTAATATATAAAATTTAATTTTTATTTTAATAGTAATATTATCACATTTTATTATAAAATGCAGAGTTATTTGCGTTTAATAATTTCATATCATATAATTTTTATTTACATATAATCTATATATAATTTTATTTCCATATATAAATGTTTCAAAATTTTTTGAATATAATTTCTTATAAGCTATAATAATTTTGATTTTGGTTCTTGATCGCTATCCTTAACATTTTTCAGTTTTGTACGCGAAGGATTCTTGTAATAACTCAAATTAAACAAATATTTTTTCTTTTACTTATGTAAAAAATTTTATCATCTATTTTACTTTATTTAAGCACGTATATCCTATTCTTCTACAGCAGATTTATTTCGCCCACGGGCAGCCAATTGTAATCCAGATCTGCATTTCTAATTACATGAAAGTATAAACATCGATGTGCCTTTCGCGCTGTCGCGTGAGCATTGATTAAATAGACAAATAAAAAAAAGACAAATGAACGAACAGATATACATAAACGTTTAAATAAGTTTATTGCGTCTCAAGAGAGAGATCTCTCTGTTTCACGGCTCATGATTCTAGTTCATTCTCGAATTTATACGATCGAACGATCGCCGCGTATCCGACACACCGATCGCAGCCCATTATCGTGGCAGTCGTGCTTACACCCGGAGTAAAGTTGAAGACGAAAATGAAATAGTTAAGTGAAACGGGAATAGAGAGAGAAAGACAAGGATAACCAATGTAATCCGCAGGTAAGAGAGGGAGATGGAAAGAAGCCATCGTTCACCATCGATTTCTCGAGACAGGTCCGGGTGAGTGACGGTAGCACAGAGTAAACTCTGAGCTATAATTGAGTTCGATGTGACTTGGGAAGGCGGTCGTATGCCGCAATATATATATATATATATATATATATATATATATATATATATACGCACGTATACGAGTATGTATATTATATATATATCGGTATACATCGATACATATACAGTGTGCGAATATAATATCCGTTCGTGTGTACACAACGCGTGTGCCACGCATCCGTGCACGGAGCGGATTCAACCGATCGGTAAATGCATAACGAAATTTAGTTTTTATCGATCTTCCGCTGCCGTACCGCCGCTTGACGGACAGTTTAATTAATTACTTTTAATTAACGCAAAATCCGAAACGAGTGTCTAGAATCACTCCGCAGCGTGCCCTCTCCCGCCTCCCCCCCCCTCACCCACACCCCCCCTCTTGCCCGAGTGTGGGATACTAGGGATCAATAAATTCTATCATGCCGGTTACAAATATCGGAAGGGTGGTTAACAAGCAATTAGAGCGACAATAACAAACGAAAAAAGAATTAATACAGTCGATCGGCTGGATTAACTTCGAAATATAGGCAGTGCTTGTGCGTGTGTGAAATTAGATTTCGCGATAACTGATGCGAGTAGGTAAAGAGATTAGCTCGAGATAATGATGACAAAGTAAAATTTCGTTCTCCACTCCATCGCGCGAGAGTAATTTTATTTCGAATGCATATTTATATTAGTACCTGACATGTAAAAGTAAATAAAAATTTGTGAAAATTGTTGATTTTGAAAGGTACACATATCGTATAATTCAAGAAATAGACTCTATGATATATAAAGGATTGAATATGATTATTTCGATATAAAGCATATAATTCATTTTTCTCAATGCCGACATACCTTAGTAATTTATTATATTTATATTATTAAATAAGTATCAAAGTTGTTTTTTATATAAATAATATGTTTCTTTTTTTTTATTTAAAAAACGCTCTAAAAAAATAGTTAAACTGCATAGAAGATAACACCCTTCGACAAATTTAAGAAATTAGTAATTATTAAAATTAATATAAAAATAATACTATAATATAAAAAATATATAAATAATAAAAAATAACACACCTCCGATTTTGTTACCACTTAAATATGTTATAGAAGAGGTTTCTTCTGAGATTACCCGCAAGAAATAAGTGGGAGACGGCATTAGTTTAAAAGATATAACAAATTGAAGTTTGACATTAAAGTATGTATGTTGTATTAAAGTATGCATACTATATATTTTGTTAATTTTTCATTGAAAAAAACTGACATTTAAACGGGCGAAGCCTCTCCTCCTGCACTCCTTACTCCGAAAAAATTCTAACCTAACTCAAACCTATTTTCAGTTTTAAAAGTAAAGTTAAGTTGGGTTAGGTTTTTGTTCAGGATGGGAGTGCAGGAGGGACGGAGCATCTTCCACGCATTCAATAAATAATATTTTTCAAGATCAAACTCACAAATTCGTGTAGGCACATGTTGAAAGCATGTTAAAATGCGAGAAACAGATGAAACATATTATTGACAAAAGATCCATGACTGTATATCTATCCCATAAATGTAAACAAATATTTTTTTCTACGTCTGTACTGCAATAAATACAACGTCCACAAACTTCATTTTTCTTAATATTACCTTACAATACCTGAGAAAAAGCTGAATTAAAACTGTGAAACTTTAATTTATTATATCTCCTAAACCAATGCCGTCCCCCACTTATTTCTTGCGGAAAATTACTCAGAGAAACCTTGCCTACAATATATCTGGTGGCGATAAAATCGGAAATATGTTATCGTTTATAGTTTTACCAAAAAAAAAAAAATTACTCTTTCTTCCGAGGTAATTGTAAAGAAAAATTTTATTGATATTTTGGGAAATATTTTGGGAGACAATAGTGTGGGTCATTGTAAAAAAAAAAAATTACATAAATATGGTTTTAGAATTATTCTCAATAATTTTAGAGATACAGTTGTTTGAATTTTTATGGAAAGGAACTTTCCTCCTGACTCACCCTGTATAAACTTCGTTTAAACGGGCAATCATCGGATGCGAACAAATGTTTGTCAATTTTTACGAGCGTTGTAAACGCTCGTTTTAGTGCATTCTTATAACTCGGCGAATCTTTTACGTACACATACTATATTTTATGACAGAGACAGGAACAAAATGAGGAAAGGCAGAGAGATTTCAGAGAAACGTCTGAAAGAAAGTTTTCTCGGAAAAACCGATCTCTCCATCGTAACAATACCGTTCGGTCTTTGACATATAATTACCAAGAGATATTCCGTTTTGGGATTTCTGTTTTCGTGATATATTGATGCTCCAACATTTTTTGTAATCTTCTTTGAACAGATGATACATCTCATTGTAGGTATGTACGCGGCTGGTAAGACTTCCTAGCGTTTGCTCTTCCGTTCCCTTCTTTTCCCCTCATCTGCCCTCCTTGCTTAGACCGTTCCGTCTAATGTCGAAAATCCCCCTGTCGTAGTCGAGACTATATACGAGTATGTGTGGAACGAGGTAACCGTACGAGAATGTGCCATCTAAGACGCAGTTGTGTACAGAACTCGACAATAATGGCGTCCAAATACATGTGCGGCCACTTGTACTGTGCAACCATTATTGTCGAGATTTCAACGTCCTCTCGTATGAGTTTCCAGCTTCCAGTATTTGCCGATTTAGTCAGACGCAACGAGACGCACGCATTCGCGCAAAACGATTTCCCATTCGCGATGAATAGCGTAGAGCTATGGAGTGCCATTCATGAAAAGCGATGTGGATGGAAAGAGGAGAAGGGGCCTTTTCCACTAATAATTACTAACAAAAAAAAAATTATATTTAAAATTTCTCTAATCCGTCAACAAAAATATTTATCGCAACCCTCAGATTGATTTCCCTAAATTTCCAAGGAAAGCTTCGTGTGCTAAACCACCTACTGTACTTTTAATTTATTATCTTGCGAGGTGAAATTTATCTCGAAAGACATTCATGATACTGGCTTTCTCCGGGGTTTTTCCGGCAAGAGGAACGAATTTTTGTTACTTACATTGTTCTGCTTTTACAGACACACGTATCGCGCGCGAATCATCCGGAGGATACGCTAACGCCGGGAGAACGTCGTTTATTCGCCTGCGTTGGAGCACTTCTTCGCCCCGTTTTGGCCATCTTTCTCTTTCTCTTTTGCGTGAAATTCTAGAAACGTGCGACAAATATTGTAAGGAGGTAATCCACACAATGCCAGATCCGTGTGTACTGGCGGTGTACTTCTGGCGCGAATAGTAGCACCGAGGTTCTCCAAATGCGCGCACCTTATGTGCGCTTATACTATATTTAGCTGCGCCACTTAAGAGACACAATAAGAGAGAATAAATGCATTTTCCGAAACCAGAATAATTCACATGTGAATAAAATTTTATTCAAGTTTACTCAACTTTTGTTTATATAATTAAATTTATTAATCAAAAAAGATTTTTTTTTATTTACATTTAAAATTTTTACGATTTTCAATATATTCGCCCTCATCGAAATATAGTCGCCAACAATGTAATAGTTTTGATGTAGTCAAGATTTTGTAGAATCCTCACTATTTGCTGCGTATAATTTAGCGAGAGACATACTTTATTATGTCCTTTAATTTTTCTTCTAAATTGCTTCTAAACATTTTATTAATTTTTTTTTATTATTTATTTTTTTTTCTTTACTTATTATTTTAATTAATTTATAAATTAATTATAAATTTATTAATAATACTCTTCATTTTTTTTGATATTATATAAAATATTTTTTAAATATTTTTTATTAAATATAAATTTAAATTTATTAAATTTGTAAAAATAATTAAATTTGTTTAATATAAAATAGTATAAATAATATTAAATTAATTTTATAAAAAATAATTAATGACATATGCAGCTTTTATATGCAGATGCAAAATGTTTGCAAAGTACTTATATATAGTTACATGGGTACAAAGATCAAAGATCAAAATATTGTTTAGTACTCCCATAAAGATCTTTAATTTCTCTTATATATTACATACTTTTATCATTTTAGTTTTCTCAATTAACAAAGACTTGAAAATACAGTTTTTTATTACTTTAAAAATTTTTTTCAATCTAATTTTTTCTCGTGTGGGACGAAATGCTACTGCTCACCACTGCTTAATTAACGCGGTATGAAAAAAAAAAAAAAACAAAAATGGTAGAGTAATTGGGTTTCGTCGCCGCGAGTGCGACATGCAGCACAAAGAGATGGGATTTGCGATTTAGAAGTGAACAAGTACGTAAAAGCGCGACAAGATACGGCATTCATTCGTTATCATAGCGAGCTGCTGATATGATGGAACAAAATAGTCCGCAAATCGAAAGTATGTGAAATCTTCACCCCATTCCAGGCGCGAGTGTCTGGAACGAGTGTCCGTATCTGGATCGTAAGTTCGACACACTGACGTCCGAAACGATGAAATTTTTATGCATCCAGTTCGTCTATGTTCACCGCGACATATTCGACACTCTCAACTGTAGCTTGCGATTTGGCAACCGATTTGATATCAGTATACTCGTGCTGAATAATTGAGAGTGCGAGTCTCGAAACTGGATATCGTTGACAGATTGAATATACGCGTGAAGTGTTCCAACATAAATGTATATAACTGTACATTTAAAAATCCTCTACAATTTCGAAAGATATATAAGCCGTGATGTAACTTTAAATATTTCTTTCGTTATGCTATTATTATTTTACAATTTTTTAATCTTGACAATTATGTTTCAGATAAATTTTATATCACGTGCATTCAAAATTCTAGATAAAATATGTTTTTATTATTATTTGTATCCTTTTGAAACTTGAATTGCGAAATTTATTTTACTTTTAATTGTTCATAAATAATAAATTACTAGTAATTTGAATTTTCAGGAAAACAAAAGAGTCTCGACTTGGAAATTTTATTTATTTAGTTAATTATTTATTTATTTATTTGACGAGAAGAAATTTCCTCGATATGCAAAAGTGTAAGATACATAAGTACTGTAAAAAACAAAAAAGAGAAAAAAAAACAAAAAAAAAACAACAAAAAATAAAAACAAAATTAACAAATTTTGATTCTAATGATATTTTATATATATTTTATATATATTTTATATATATATATATATATATATATATATTTATTTTATA
>JBCAUJ010000042.1:330725-354089 GCA_038406275.1 Cataglyphis albicans
ATGTGTATATATATATATATATATATATATATATATATATAATTTTGCATATATTCGAGATTTTCTATCTGAGTATATTTTAATATGTATATAATTTGCAAAAAAGATTTTATTTTTTCTCTTGTTTTGACTAAACATAAAATTGATGTTAATATAAAATAAAATATTTCTTGGAACACATCACAGTTTTTATTAATATCACACGTTATTGTTAATCAAAATGTATTAAACGTACCATTTATATATACAACAGTATTTAACATAAATATTATTTCTGAATAATATTACTGAAATAATGCATGTTTCAGATAATTCCATTTTTTCTTTCATTTATTATTAAACTTTTAAATTTTAAAAAAATTGTATAACTTCTCTACTTTTATTTATGTGCTCGATACACAATATATATCTAGAGCAGTATTCAAACTATCCCTCAATTAAATTGGTTGTTTAAATTTTAATCCTGAGTTTGGTACTTACTTATTTAAGGAGTAAAAAAGACCATATATAAAAACAACAGATTCTATTTACATATCAGAAAAAGAGACTTCGTAGACGTCGTCCCACGCCTTGTCTGTCGTACAGAATATTGAATTTGTTTACAAATTGATTTATATTATTACAGCCTTTAGTTATAATACCGAGATACGTCATCAAGCCAAAATCATTACATTGCTGAAAAAATACAAAAAGACATTATTTAAAAAAGTATTATTATAAAGTGTCTGATTAATAAATCTATTAATATATATCTATATATACTAACATTATAAAAATCAGCCTTAAATTTCGGATTATTTAAGACGGGCAATCGATGACTTAGAGAACAAGCTGCTCGTAGCACTTCATGATTTCCTTTCAATTCCCCACTCTCTACTGCTTGCACATATCTTAGAACAAGTTTTACCCTTGCGTGCAACATTTTAATGGCACTGTGTTGAGCTGTCAAATGTTCAGCCACTGAAATATAATATTTATATACTATTGATTCAGACAATGTTTGCCAAAGTATATAAATTGTTATATAAATTGTCTGCACTTACCTACTGAGCATTCCCCTTGTTCATTATTACACATTCTTTGTACATGATCAACTCCAATCCTCTCAGCTTCTTCTGTGGCTAATGTATAAGTTAATGGAACAAATAACATGGTAGCTTCACCATTAACTAAATCAATTACTGATTCATACATAGAGACAGATAAATGCTGCAACAATCACCATACTTTTTTAGATATAACATTCTTTTTTTTTATTTAATAAGATAAGGTTTTCACTCTAGAAATATCCTAATAAATTTACCTCTGTGTTTTTTGGTCTCGGGTCCAATTTTAACAAAACAGGACTTTCGTTTATTTCACAAAGCTGTTTATGCACTCTAATATCTCTTTCATTAGGCATATCACCAGTGGTATACCAGCCCAAAAAGTCCATTTCACTAAATACTAACTTAAACTGCTCTTCCTTTGTATTATAATAATCTCTATCGATTACGACATCATCACCAATGCATGTAAACAGCAATTCAAAAGAATTCATAATCTCTATGTTACGACCCTTCTGTTTACCAATTAGAGCACCATACACTAAAAATATTTAATTACCAGAAATGATGCATTGCTAGTCCATAGAATATTATTAATAATATAAAAATTTAAGAAATACATATATATATATATATTTTAGAAATTACATATTTTGATTACATATATTAATATGCGTCAATCCAATTTAGAATTGTCAATGTATAAGTTAATTAAAATACAAATTTTTCTATGTTAAAATTTTGCCTGACTTTTTAAATAAGAATTTTTCTTACCTAATTGATCACTGCCTTCTTGAGCTCTGAGTCTGGTCCAGTGCTCACTGACATTCATGATCACCAGCGGATGCAAACTGATGGACACGGAACCGACGGTGCCCGAAGACGCCATAACCTTAACGCTCCCGGATACCTTCGGATTCCTCTCGGAGGTGTCTTCGTCGATTTCCATCGGCGTCTGCTCGTTTGTATTGTCTGTAGGCACATCGACCTCCATGTCACTCTTTTGTTAGTACTCTTCCTTCTGCTATATTTTTTATGGAATTCAGCAACTCTCGCAAAATAAGCAGTATTAAATGCCTTGATAAGATTAAAGATACGAATCACTCTTGATCTCTCTCTAAATCGTTGAAATGTTGATTTGAATGATCAACGAGATCCAATACGGACGACCATGGCGTCGATTCTTTCTATTCTCAGCTTTGCACATGTGGAGGGGAAATTTGAGAGATCGATGTCTCGAAATAAAATTGTCTCTCGCACGATACAATATCAAATATTTCTCAAATTACAAATATATTTTTTCCATCTTTCGTATTTTTCTTTTTTTTTCCAAGACTTTAAGCTTATATCTAACGCTTATATCTAATATTACTGCAATTCAAAAAAGTGTAAAATGTGTATATGTATGTGAATCTCTCTCTCTCTCTCTCTCTACCTATTTTCTCAAATACTATTCTCTATTTTCGTAAAAGAACTAAAACACTGAATATCAAAGGAATATTAAAAGAAACGTCAAGAAAATATAGATCTGTTCCTGATAAGAAATAATATCGACAAATATACGGAAAAACTGATACTTGAAAGTCCCTCGCGGATGGTTACCTCTTGCCAAGTCATGTTCTCCGACCATCTCGAATTCAGCTTTTGAATCCGGAACTTACTTCAGTTCGATCTATCTCTTCCGATTTATATTCCCCTGGAGAGCGCGAAATTTGAATCGGTATTTTAGTATCGCCTTACTTCTCACCGAAATATAATATTGTCCTAATAATTTTCACAATTTTTTCGAAAGTATAGTCAAATTCCTGATCGTAATTGAAATGTTTTCAAGACAGTAAGTTGACAATATACGCTGTGCCAGAATATTTCTAACTTTAGATGAACCGAGAGATGAACGACGAACCGAAGACACGCGCGACACTACACATACACAACGTCGAGTGCTGTCCGACGTTTTGTTTCTCATCGAATTATCTGGAGTCGTTTGCGAGAAAATTTACGAAACTCTATCAACGTATCGCGATTAGAAGAGGTAATCAGGTATTTCGATTCGTCTTTTATCGATCCACGTGTGTGGTTACGTATAGCAATAAATAAAATCCCTCTGTCGTCATACGATCGTGTGAAAGTGATCGCGATTATATATACTCAAAGCCAAGCAGAAAGATCATCGTGCAAAAGTCCAGTTACGATCATACATAATTTATCATCGTGTAAATTAAGACATGTACATACTCTCATACGCGAGTGCGAGCTGATCCCGATCTCGCTGTGTATTTGTGCGCGTATATATGTTTGTTCGCTATCATTGAAAATTAAAAATTAAATGCTTCAAATAAAATTGGCTCTGGTATTTTTCACGATACGAACAGAAACCATCCTATCTCGATACAAAAGAAAATATATCCTATCTTTTTCTGAGTTAGTAACTCGAAAACGAACTTTATGAACTGCGTTTTTAGGTTAAATGAGCGATCGCCTCGGGACACGACACGATTAGTCCGTACAGATCCGTTATCTCTCAAGTACGTGGACTCCACTTAAGAAAGACGCATGTGAAAACTCGAAAATTGTTGATCAACATTCATCTGGCATATCTCGGACTTCATTCACTGCCACGATATGAGTCATCTAGCTCCATGGTGCGAGTCGTAATATCAACTGTATTCTTCTAAACATCTTTCAACAAAGCGAATTCTTCGATACTAAAATTAAATCAGGCAATGTAACAGTCACACGGCATTAAAAGTAATCTGCATACACTGGAAAATATTTATCAAAAAGCCAAGGTTTGCCAAAGGTTTGAATAATTATTTCAAAATGCTGGAGAAAATCGCTGAGATGTCGCAATTGAAAAATATAATTAGAGAGTTTCCTAGAAATATGAAATTTTGCTTTGCTTATGGATCAGGTGCGTTCAAACAGGCTAATAATGACAGCAATAAAATGCTCGACCTTATATTTGTTGTACGTAATGTCAACAAATGGCATACAGAGAATTTGGCAAACAATCCTAAGCATTATGCTCACCTATTGAGACTCCTTGGCCCTAAAGCAATCACAAATATACAAGAAGAATTGGGTGCTAAAATATTTTATAACACATTGGTCAAGACAAGTCAAGGTCAACTCATAAAATATGGAGTAATTTCTGAGGTTTCATTGGTAGAAGATTTATTAGACTGGAATGATTTGTACTTAGCCGGAAGATTACATAAACCAGTTAAAGTAATTGTGGAACCAGACGAAAATTCTCAATTGCGCACTGCTTTGGTGCAGAATTTGCATTCGGCTGTACATGCAGCCTTGCTATTATTGCCTGAGCATTTCACAGAGATTGACTTTTTTAAGAAGATCACCAGTCTGTCCTATCATGGTGACTTTCGAATGATCTTTGGTGAGAACAAAGATAAGATCAGTAATATTGTATTACCACAATTGCATCATTTTAAACAATTGTATGAACCAATCTTGAAACACTTTGATAATTATATAGATATTCCAAAATCAGATCATGTGATTATTACATGTCATCAAGATATTAGTCCAACAACTAAAATTCATCATTTAAATCATTTACCTAGAATACCACAGGTTAAACTAGTCAGAGCATGGTCTCAGGGTCCAAGATCAAAAGATACCGAGGATTGTTTGCGTGCTATAGCACACGATCCAGAATGCTGTGAAATATTGGAGCAATGTTTGAAAGAGATTGTTTGGAGATCTAGTGTGACGCAAAGCTTAAAAGGAATTGTAACAGCAGGATTTGTAAAATCTGTTAAATACAGCGGCGCCAAAATAATTAAGATGCTACAAACGAGTTCCTCCAACAATATTTTACCCAAGCCTTCTCTCTCTGACTCGAGTAAAATTAATAAAGTTGTTGGAACTGTTGTAAAGAAAACAGAAACAAAAAAGGATGCTGAAAAACATGTCGAATAGTTACTGTGTTATTTTCTCAGAAAAAGATTATGATATAAATATATTTATAAATATAATATTATAAATACATAATATTATAACATTATAAATATATATAATATTTATTTATGATATATATTTGTAAATTCTTAACTCGACTTGTATCACAAATAAAGTGGATAGTTATAATCAACAGCGTAATATTCTTTTTCTATATAATTAGAGTAATTAGTTGCCTTTAATTTGTGGTATACACTCGTAAAATAGTAAATCATTTTTTGTTTCTCAAGAAATTTTGTTTTATTAAGAAAAATTAAAACGTTTATACTGAAATATATTATTTGATATATATAAAATTGATATAAAGATTTTATATATACATATACACGTACATATATATATATATATATTTTATATATATATATTTTTATAGATATTTTATATATATGAAATAAATGGATAAATTTAGGATCAGTTGATATTAAAAAACAAATTTAAAAAGTAAAACTATCCTTCGTATGCTTTCAATTTTTTTCGATATATATCACAAACTATTTAAGATATCAAAAAATGTTTTCTACAAAGTTTCCTGATAATAATATCTTTATTTAACTATGTCAATAACTTGAGAAAATAATTATAAAAAGATAATTATTTTTAAGAAATTTATTCTTTTATAAAATATATATGTAAAGTTTCATTAAAATAAAGTTTTTATCAAATTTGTGACTTCATTATAAAAAGTGTCGTAATTTGTTTATAACAAAAAAATTGATTAAAAAAATATACTTTTTATAATACATAAGCATTTCTGTTTTAAAGTGATATTTAGTAAAGATTGCAGAATTCATTATATGTCTATATTGTATTGATATAATTAAAGCAAACTTGCAATTAATATTGAAATAATTCTGCTATAAAAGAAAATTTTACTTTACATGATAAAAAACACAAAAAAAATATTATCCATTCATAAAAAAGGTATGTTAAATCGGTATAAATATTGTTGCCTCTTTGCCGCAATGCTGATTCATTATCTCGACGATGTTCATTTTATTTCGTATCAATAAAAGTCTGTCATGGCTGAGCGACGCATTTGACAGTTCAAATATTAAAGATGTGTAATTTTAATTAAATTGATATGTAAAAACGGAGAATTAAAGTTAATATGTAAATAATTATACACAAAATAACAATTACACGCAAAATAAATGGCGCTTGCTTGCAGTGTCTAGTATGTGATAAAAACAATCGAATTGTGCAGGATCGAGTAATTAATATTACGGAAAAGGCTCCATAATACATCAATATCGGAAAATAATTTGATATTATTAATATTATTAATGAATAATTATCGTTTATAAATAATATGTAACTACATATATGGCGACAATCAATTTCAAAGAGCGTATATTTTGTGTAATTTATTCATTTAATCAAGTAAAAAACGTAATGATAGGAATTCAGAATAATAAAATAAATTTTTTTTGCAATTTTAATTATGAACAATAAGTATTTCTTTAACAATATTTAAAGTTTAATATGTTTCGTCCAGTACTTTATCATTCGAGTTTTCGATGATCTAGATATGATTCAGATCAAGAACGCATAATTAAACAAATGAATCGCAGGATCGAGTAATTAACTTAACGAAAGACTCCATGACACACATTTATCGAGAAATAAATAATTAATTTAAAATTTCAAATACTTATACAGGGTGTCACTAACCATCTGTATAGATCTTTTAACAAAAAAAGAAGTGCGTTTTATCAAAAATCGCTAAAATTTTGATAATCAAATTGGATACGTTCTATTGTATGATGATATTTTTCAATAACTTTTGGTGCCAATCAGAAATGAGATATCCAGACCAAAAGTCAAATTTTTTAAAATGGAAAGTGGCGTTTTTTATTGCAGATTCGGATTCCTCGGCAAAGAATAAAAAACTTTTGCCTGAAATATTTTTTTCTAAAATGCCTATTAATTTTAAAATAATTTTTAAAATATGATTTATGAACAAGATGTAGCTAGGTAAGAAATGGTTCTTCCAGATTTATAGTCAAATTGTTCGAATAGAACATAGCATTTATTTTTGCAAATTATTCATAAACATAATACAATTTTACTTGCATAAATAAATAAATAATTTTATACAATAAATTTTTTATTATTTATTAATATTTTATAACATAGTTATGAAATGATAAAGTACAATGGTTAATAAATTTCAATAACATAAAAGATTAAACATTTATTGATAATCTGGAAATAATCTTGAAAGTGTGATGGAAAAATAAATTTGAACATTTCTAGGCGAGTTTAGCGTGTATCAATTCAGGTTCGATGGATGCATTTTAGAAAAAAATGTTTGAGAAAAAAGTTTCTTATTTCTCGCCGAGAAATGCGAAATGCGATCTGTAATAAAAAGTTCGATTTAGAAAATTTGACTTTCGGTTTGGATAGCCAATTTCCGATTGGCATTGGAAATTGAAAAAAATCATCATACAGTAGAGCGTACTCAATTTAGTCATCAAACTTTTTGCAATTTTTGATAAAATCTCACTTCCCTCTTTCTTAAAAGACCTGTGTGGATAGTTCGGGACACCTTGTGTAATTAAATATTCTTATATACATACAGGGTGTCTTAAGATTCGAAGATCATACGTTAAGAACGTGTTATTAAAATCATTTAAAATTGAAATTATTCAATAAACATATCCGTAAATGTGCAAACATATCCGTAAACATGTCCGTAAATGTTTTCTGACAGAACTACAAGCATTGAAAGTTGATGTAAATATTTGAAAAAAAAAAAGAAAAAAAAGACGTTTTAATTTAACTTTATTTACAAATGTACTATAAATGTATTAATTAAATATATTTATTTATGAATGTATTGCAAATTCAAAATTATCTCCTGCAGATTTAATACAAAGTTTTGCCCTGCGTAAAAGTGAGCTAACTCGCTCTACCATGTCAGCAGAATTTCTCATTTCCTTTTTTAATGTCAACAATAGAAAACAATGACAGATAATGACAGAAAATGGCAGAAAATGTTTCAAATGTTCGCATCAACTTTTAATAGTTGCAATTTTGTTAGAAAACATTTCTATGGACATATGTTTGTTAAATAATTTCAACTCTAAATAATACGCCTCAATAACATGACTTCAGTATCTATATACGCCCTTAAGGTCCATACGTCGACTCATGAGACATCTTGTATAGATGATAGTACATGAAATATTTCAGTAACATTTTATCGATTATATGGTATTCGTCCGTGATGACGTATCACGTGCTATTGTTTATATGTTACGACTTTGTTATCATTCGATACGTGAATACTATTGTAATAGTAGAAGGGACGCACCATCGCACAAATTCTTTTTGTATATTTATTATCATTTGCATGGAGATATTCGAGCAGTAAAATACTAGTGGCAGACGATCTGTCAAATTTTTAAATTCCTTTTTCTAAACGCGATCGCGAGTGAATGTGAGTGCTACGAGAAAACAGGGAAAAAGAGAAAAGAAGGTTTGCAAAAACATCGAGCGATGTACGGAACAGCGATGAGTAATTTTTAAATCGCGGTAAGTAATTTTGAAATTGATTATTATTTACATTGTTTTCAAAATAGACATATTGCTCGTTTTCTTTTTTCATTCTGTGATTCCTTCAAAATTATTATCATATAATGTAACAAAAATAAATAACATAATAAAATAAAATAAAAAATGATATAATAAAAATAAAATAAAATAAAATATCCCAAATTTTATTTTAAAATATTTATTGAAAATTTAATATATTTATATTATATATTAATAAAGCAGCTAAAAATATATATAAAATATATATCAAAAGTTCTAAAAAAAATTGGAAAAATATTGCATATTTTATATGTGCATTATATTACGTAATATGATGCATAATAAAAAATATTACTATTGCAAAGATAAAAAAAGATCGATTAAACTCATAAGCAATAAATAATTTGTTAATAATAAATTAAAAATGTCACGAGTAAAATATTCTGCGTAAAATCATCAAAAAAAAAAAATTAAATATATACAAGGTGTCCTACAAATAGCGCGCGGCTCACCGACTGAAGGTCGGCGATGATTGGCTAGACTTTACTCAATCATAAACTCCTTTATTAAGCGTTATATAAAAAAATGGCTCAGGACTTTTCGACTTAGTTTGATCCGTTCTACCTTGTTTGATTACTTACTTGTCGGGCACCCTGTATATATGTGTAATGAAGTAATACAAAACGATAACTACACGATTAGTACACGGTCTTGATCACGGTGATTGAGACATTTTGTGTGGTATCTTTTGCATTATTTACAAACAATCAGCAAACAACCCGAAGTAATTAACTTCACTATTAAAGATTTATAAACATCAAAGCGGTAGCTATTTACCGAACTAAATATTTCGCGCAATTTATTCATTCGAAGTAGAAATCGAAGCGATAAAAGTTGAGAATTATTAAATAACGCTCTGTTGCAATATATTCGCAAGCAATCATTATTTTTTTAACGATTTGCATTTACACACGTACACTTTCTATATTAAAATTTAATCTTTAAACATCACAGGTAACAATAATTGAATGACTAATAATTAATTTCCGATGCATTGTAATATATTTGACATTGATATTACATAATTTTACAATGTACATTTCTTATCAATTATTATTTTTAAATTAAAAAAAAAAACAAGTTCAATACTTGATGCTTGTTTTTTAAAAACCCATTTACATTACCTCTCTTTTGCTAAAAAAAAAAGATAAATAAATACGATATAAATAAATTATAGAAGTACCTTTCTCTTGTCCAAGTTATATTATAGATATATTAAAGTTATAAATATATAGGAAATTATAGATATATTTATATATTATATTACATAATTCTAGTTATATAATTATATAAAAATAAAAATAATTAATAATTATATAATAATAATTAAATAATTATAATAAATATAATCTCCCCGCAAATATATCTTAATATGGTGGGAAGGCTGAATACCTAGATTGTGCCTTAAGGTTCTAAGCGTCCTGAAAAAGTTTACTGTGCAAGGGAAGCCAAGTACCCATTCAGCACAGCATTGCTATGAATTGCACAATAGCTCATATACGGCATGCGCATTTTTAGCGTTAGCACATTAGTACGGCGCCATCATAGTATCGTGGACGACTAGTAAAGTATTTGTTATTTGTTATTATACATTATATTATATATATATATATATATATATATATATATATATATATACATAATTAATTATCTATTAATTACTTATTTTATTTAATAAATAAAGTTTAAAAAAATTATTATAATAATAAAAATTTTACTTTCTCGATGGTATCTCCAACTTAACGAAGGTATTTGCTGGGTGAGGAGGTTTGAGTAGTCTAATGAATCTAATGTAAGAATTATGCCGGTGGTAATATAGTTATCGGTAAGTAACTTTATTTATGTTTTTTATTTTTATTTTTATTTATTTTTTTTTTTTTTATTTTAATTTTTATTTATTCATGTTTTATTTTTATTTTTATTTACTTTTACTTTTATTTATTTATGTTTTAAACGTGTAATATGCTTTAATGCAAATTGCTTGTATTAAAATAATATGTCAAAAATTATAAACTGATTTATTCTAGTCTATCCATTTTTAAATAAAGGATTCATTCACAATCTACATTCTTCATCTACAATCTACAAATCTGTTGTCTTAGAATTAAATAAAAGTTTGTTCACAGGCGCGAATGTATATTGACGGAATTGCTGATGTTGAAGCTACATTGTCTGTAACATATAAATATATAATAAAATTCAAGTCACCCATGTTGGACAGGTAGTCTTTCTAAGGAGAAGATTAAGAGAGATACGTATATATTACATTTATTATATTAATATATTTAAATATTAATATAATAATGTATAATGCATAATATATAATTAATATTATTGTATTAATATTTTTAAATATTAATATAATAAATGTACAATTAATATTATTGTATTAATATTTTTAAATATTAATATAATAAATGTACAATTAATATTATTGTATTAATACTTTTAAATATTAATATAATAAATGTACAATTAATATTATTGTATTAATATTTTTAAATATTAATATAATAAATATATAATTAATATTATTGTATTAATATTTTTAAATATTAATATAATAAATGTATAATTAATATTATTGTATTAATATCTTTAAATATTAATGTAACAATATAAGATGAAAACAAAAGAGACAATGATCGAGAAAATAGAGGCAAGGGGCCTTCAGTAGTTTAAACATCTTTAGAGAATGTCTGAAAAGAAATGGCCGCAGAAGGTATTCCGATATACATACACTATAAAAAGAAAGAAGAACAAGAGGCTTCTACGATCTTGAGACAACGGAATACGACAGGCCATAACAATTCGAAGAAGGGAATGCATTGAATAGAAATGCATGATGATTAGAAAGGAGAAGACAGTTTGCAGCAGAAACAAATCGAATCAGCTCAATTTAGGCTAATTGAACGGCATTATTAAATAGCGCATTAGTTAATTACAAAAGCACAAAAGTCTATGATACAGCTATGATACAAATTTATAGTCACTCAACAAGAGATTGAAAAAAACCGAGCTTTTTTAAAATTTTTTTTTTTTTTTTTTTTTTTTAATTAAGTGAAGAAACGATATTTTTGAGTAAAAATAAATTGTTCTCTTGGTAATTTAAAAAAATAATGCTAGTTTTTTTTTTAAATAAAAGATGGGAACTAAATTAATTTTGTTTATTGATTAGTAATCAATTTAAATGGATATGCATTGAGCTAATTATTACTTTACATTTATTTAATCAGTTGAGTTTGAATATTTTAAAACAGATTAATTTTGATTTTTAGAATTCAATGGTATTTTATAATGTTCTGAATTTTTAAAGTTTCATAAAAATTGGAAGAAAATTTTCTCAAGCCAAAAACTGTTGTTATTTTTTTCTTTTTTTCTTTTTAATTTTGTAGACCAGAAGTGAGAATAGGACGTGAAATCTTATACTTAATTTTAGTAAATTTGAGGCTTATTTTTCAAAGCCATTAAAGGTTAATAAATCAAAATTATATTTTTGGTACAAGTTTTTAAAAATCAACATTCTGAGTAATTTAATGAGGCAAAAATCCAATTTGAGGGGAGTAAAAAATAATTTTTTTACCTTTTCCTCAAAGTTTCTGTTTTTTTTTTTTCACTACCCTTTTAATCTCCAGTGCTCGTTCAAGAATTTTAGTCCTCAATCATATATAAATTTTATATAACCAAGAAATACGCCAATTACATCAGCTATTCGCGTTTGCGAGAGCTTACATATTTGTAATAAAATTGAGAAAACAGCAAAAAATATTGCCGTTGACGCAAAATTGGTCGCCTTACAATCGTGATGCGCACATGGCGATTCGTAGAGTGCAAGAGGAGGAAAATTTGCGCTCCACAAAAGTCGTTTATATTTTTAATTGTATACGTTGTATCGTTTTTTTTTTTTTTTTTTTTTGTCGGCCAAAGCAAGTAGCCCCCAGCTCGGAAATGGTTGTCGCTCGTTACACGCGCTTCGCGCACCTTCGTAATCACCGGTAGACTTGTAACGATGTGTTTTCCTCATCGTTGGTTACCCTTACGGCTATGAGAACGTGACGTGTACACTAGTGAGGAATAAAAAATAACGCACGCCCACGTGCGCCCGAAGCGTAATTCTATAAATGCTATTCACAGCGGCATTCGCGCTGCGCCATTTGTGCGCTGCGAGAGATCGTGAATACGACGGACCTTGCTTTTATTCGCGGGTTTATGTAATTTCTCGCCGGGCCGAGGAAAAATCAGGGGCAATCGACCGCGAGCGAAAGGGCAATTTAGCGGTGGTAGCGAAAATTATATCACACGTTTTTGTGTGCGTTCCTATCCTTCTCTCTTCTTCCAGGCATTTAAAATAAAAAGCGTATCCGTATAGGCATCACTATTCATAAACCGATCCGTTATAAAGGGCACGTGAAAAAAAAAAAAAAAGGGAAATACAGTAAAGAATTAATATCGTAGCTAGGTTTGACTGTGCAAACTTTTTCAACAGTTTTTTTTTTTTCTTTTTTTTTTTTGTAAGCTCCATATTGCTTTCACATACGGAAATAGTTTTGCATTTCGGACTATCTAGAGTAAAATTTAATAACGGCCGCTATGAAAAAATAGAAGACGGTCGCTCGTCAGACTGTGTACATTGAAATTCCTATACGTTGTTTGTGTATCGAGAATCATGTAAATATCAGGGCGAGTTCACTTTATCGATGCCGGGACTCTCGACCGGTAGCCGTTCGAGAGTAATTAATATTCGGTCCCGATTTTCGTCTCGCGCAATAATCACCGTTAAACTTTCGCACGGTTATTCGCCACGTGTCCTGGCCTCTCCTCTATGCATCTACCTTTATGCGTGGAGTTTCGCGAGAGAGCGCACGCGGCTTGTTGGGACTCCAGAGTATCGATTCGTTCTGCTGGAAAAGCATGCATACTTGCATAAATAAGTAAATAAATATATATATATATATATATATATATACACACATACGCACACATATAGAAGATGTACATATGTACCTTAATTTTCCACAAACAATCATCTAAAATTTTTTGCACTATATATATAAAATTTAATGAAATAAAAAAGATTCTACAGGAATCAAGCTTTCTAATGCATATTTTTAGATGATCGCATTCTGGCTCGTTAAAAGGTATTAAAGAATTAAAAAGAGGTTGCTAGTTTCATCCCTTTATAACAATACGGGAAAACTTAAAAAATATTAATAAAAATCTTTTTTACTAGTGGAAAATGTTTATCAAATTTAATTTTCTTAAATTATCCAAAATTTGAGGAAAAAAAAAATTAAATCTAATTTTTACTTCTCCTTTTGGAAGAGTGTAAGGCGGAATCTAGGAGTATATATTTATATGAAAGATCTCCTTTAGTTTTCGACAAAAAAATTCATCTCCTAAAATTTTTCACGCTTATTTAGAATCACCCTATATATATACACACATATACAGGGTGTCCTAAAAATTTGCAATAGTTTTTGCGTTATTAATTAAAACATGTGAGCATTTCGTAGCAACGAAGGTATCATCTAAGCAAAAAGTGACAGCGTGACTCTACCTGTCGCTTTTGTTACTAAGAGACGTGTCAATTAATAACGCAAAAACTATAGCGAATTTTGCAAAATACTATAGGACTTTTCGACTCAGTTTGGCCCAATCTATCTTCACACACTTCGGGTGTGTCAAAATTTTTAAGACACCATATGAATATATACATATATAACACATCACTCAATAAGTCCCCGGTCTGACAGATTATGGCAACATTGTTGATAGACCCACGTGATTTCTAAAAAAAAATTTGTTTTTCTTAGACCGGAGACTTATTGTGTGATGTGTTATATAATAATGTTTGCATTTATTAATGTTAAATTTTAGCTCCGTCATAATTGTATGCAAATAGGCAGATCACCGTGCCAGAAACACATCCTCCGGAAACTCAAAGATCTCGCATTACGCCCGGTTCGTATACACATAATGTCAAATATAGGTAGAAGAACGGGGAAGCTCGGATTCACAATGGTTTGCGGCATTTTTCGCCTTTCCTACGCTGATCTTATTTCTGATTAGTGATAAAATTCATACGCAATAATGCTTCTATGATCTTGCGTATATCCGAAGAGACGAAACTCGAAGATATCGCTATTTGACACTCCATGTGCGCACATTGATTAATACTCGATGTATTTTTTTCCATATCTTCTGAGATTCAATTTTCTAGAAATACAATAGATAAGGCAGTATCTTCTCATCTCATCAAAGTGCAGGATGTCTATCCAAAGCAGCTTGCAAAAAAATTTCCTGATTTTTCAAGCAATTTGTTCAAAATTCCAGGAAAAATTAGAGAATTTTTAAATAGAACTTTTTAAAATAAGATTTTTTTTGCGTTTTCTAATGCTTAATTTTTTTTGTGTTTTCTAATGCTTATCAGTCATACAAAGGAGAAACTACTTAAATTTTAAATAATAAGTTAAAAAATGAAAAGAACTGAATGACTTTTGTGAGATAAGCCTTTTTTATTTGCATAATATTTTTATTTTCTATTATTAATTATAAAAATTATAATAAAAAATGTATATTCCGTATTTTTTTGCTATGATAATAAACATATAATCAGAGAAAGATACATATTTATAATATATTTGAAACATGTATATAATTCACAATTATTAGCCGATAAGATTTCTTGCGATATAGGAAACGTAAATAATTAAAGAGATAATTTTTGAAAAAATTCCTTGACTTCAAATAAAATTCCATAAAAATCCTTCGATTTTTCACGATTTTCGAAAACGAAAATCCTGAGAACTCCAGGTTTTCTAGGTTTTTCCAGGGAGTAGACACCCCAATGTCACACGTAGATCAAATAGGAAAGCAAGAAACGAAAGAATAAAAAATACATAATTAAATGAGAATTACAATCTGTCGATGAAGCTCTGCTTGTAAGTATTTAGTAAAAAATTGTGAAATTCTATTTCTAAGAATTCTTTTTAAAAAGTGCCGCACGAAGTCGTGAGACGATGCGGCAAATGGATCTTGGACGCTGTTGTTCCTCGTGGAGGAACGCACGCGGGTGCCAATCGATTTCAAGAGAGAGAGAGAGAGAGAGAGAAAGAGAAAGAGAGCTCGCGGCGCAGAGGGAGACGCGTGGGCACACCTGCGGATCCGTGTTCTAGAAGTCCTCCGCAAAACGATAGAAACGACCGCTCCTCCGACGGACGGCCAGCTTTATGCGTCGTAATGTGCCGGGGAGAAAACGATACCTGACAATTTTATAGCGAGACACGTCTCTCTTTCTCTCTCTCTCTCTCTCTCTCTCTCTCTTGCATCCGGCCGAGCATGTATAAGCGTACATATGTATCTGTGCGCGCGCGTCTGCGAACGCATACGCGCCCGTTTACCGCAACGATGTCTCTCGTTCCGTATCCGATCGAGCGTCTAGTTTCTGGAAGACTGAACTCGACGCGGATTCCTCGACTCTTCCGGAGACAACGGCATCGTGAACACGCTAGAGCATAAGTAAGGTGTGCGTGATATATAGGGTGATTCTAAATAAGGCTAAAGAATTTTAGATGATTTTTTTTTGTCGAAAATTAAAAAGGATCTTTCATATAAATGTATACCCCACCTTGAGAAGTTACGTTCCTCCAAAGAAAAGAGGTGAAAATTAGGTTTTTATTTTTTTATTTTTTTTTTTTCTCGAATTTTGAGTAAGTTAAAGAAATTAAATTTGGTGGACACTTTCCGCTATTAAAAAGAATGCTTATTAATATTTTTTAATCCTCCCGTTATAAGGGGATGAAACTAGTAATACCTATTCAATTTTTTATTAGAACTGTTTAACGGGCCAAAATGTGATCATCTAAAAATATGGATTAAAAAGCTTGATTTCTTTAGAAACTTTTTTATTCCTTTTATTTTTTTTTTGTAAAATTAAAAAAAAAAAAAAAAAAAAACATGCACAGCAGCGTGCTAAATGGCACAGATTTCGAATTACAAGAAGTTGAATTTTAGAATAAAAAAAGTAAGACAGAATTATAGTAAATGTTGGAAAAAAAATAAAACAAAAATAAAATAAAAACAACACAAAATAATAATAAAAATGTAAAATTTTCACCGTTAATTTCCTTCTTTTTTGGAAGCGTGTAACTCCTCAGAGAAGAATAATAGAATTATATGAAAGCTTCCCCTTAATTTTTGACAAAGAATTACCTTCTAAAATTTTTCGCGAGAGAGACAGAGAGAGAGAAAGAGAGAGAGAGAGAGAGAGAGAGAGAGAGAGAGAGAGAGAGAGAGAGAGAGAGAAGGGGAGAGAGAGAGAGAGAGGGAGAGAGAGAGAGAGAAGGGGAGAGAGAGAGAGAGAGAGAAAGAGAGAGAGAGTGTGTGTGTGAGAGAGAGAGAGAGAGTGTGTGTGTGTGAGAGAGAGAGAGTGTGTGTGTGTGTGAGAGAGAGAGAGGGGGGGGGGAGAGAGAGAGAGAGAGAGAGAGAGAGAGAGAGAGAGAGAGAGAGAAGGTTGAGATGCTTTTTGTTTTCTATAAAGTAATCAAACATGAATTTATTTCTCTAAATAAGCGGACGAGGTAATGTATTAAGTTGATACAAAAGGTGTTTGTCATATTTCTCAAATAAAGTCGAAACAAAATTATACACAGTACGTGCCGCCAGGGAAACCGGCAAACTTTAATAATGTATTTCAGTGATATTTTTCAGCGGAAAAAATTCATGTACACGGTATGAATCTATTGAACTGTGATTGAATTTTGAGTTTATTATTGTGCGTGGTGAAATAAATTTATGTAAATGTTATTTCAATATCTCTATTATTTTTTTATTAATTTTTTGACTGCATATGCATTATACAAATAATATTATTTTCATGAATATATTATTCCAAGAGGCATCTTGCGAAACAAAACAAGACTTGCAAACACACTCGAATAGAATACATGGCAATGAATAACAACATGTTTGCAGACAGGGTGATCATTTTAAATTATATAGAAGAGTCAACATCAACGCGCATATTTTGATGATGCGAAAAAGAAAAAATTAATAGAAGTAACGTAAGTAAAAAATAATAAAATAACACTCGTGATAATTTTAGGTTGGCATGCACAATAATATACTTTAATTTCGATAATGGACCCGGATAGTTTATATGTATTTATAATGTATGTGACGTATTTTGTCGCAAAGTATCTCTGGAATATACTAGATTTTTTTGTTGAAAATCTTGTTATTTTTATTATTTCAAAATAATTTTTATTATTCAAAATATTCGTCGTTGATTTCAACACTTCTTTTTTTATTTAAAAAGACAATTTTTTTCCGAAATATGATTGAGCAAATTTTGTTCAGAAATTTTGTTCATGCCGTGTCTATTTATTCAATAAAAAATCAATGAAAGCAGAACTAATCAAAAGTGACAAGTGTTTTTTTGCACATTCCCAATATAATATAAGTTACTAAAACTTTGATATAATAATTTAATTACCTATAATATAATAATTATTATAAAATTTTGATATAATAATTTAGCCTAAGTCAAATATGTAGATTTAATACATTTCACATGTGTTTTGTAAGAATAATATTAATATTTTTAAATAATACGAGAATAATTGAAAATTTAACGTCAATCATCTCAACAATATAGATACGTCACAGCCTTACAGCCAATTGTTATTCCGGCTTCCTATGCGAAATTTTTCCGAGAAGTATCGAGTTATTATATCAATTATGCAAATGTCGCGTTTGTAAAAAGGATCATGCGCACGAGATTTATTTAAGAGCGATTCTTGTCTCGCGTCGACGTCGCATCGGTCGTCTACCAGTCCGGGCACGTTAGAGTATTTTTATAAGAGCCCAGGGTCGGCGCGAGATGTTAGAAGAACGGAAGGGGGTGGTTGGGGGCGAGAGAAAAGTGAGATAGACGACTACGGACAAAGGGAGAGAGCGAAATTCCCAGGAGAGTCGGTGAGGAAGTCGGCGAAAGATCGCGGTGGCAGATGACACGGGGGCAAAGACGGGATCAGGAAGGGATGTGAAAAATGGAGGCGTGCCGAATGAATGCCACCCACCAAGGAAGACTAAGGGCATAGTCGGAGCGAGATATGGAGTGAGTTAGAGGGAGAGAGATAGAATGTCCCACATGTCGACGTCTCATACATCCGTAGAAATAATTGCTTCCTTGCAATGCTCTTTTCTTTAATGCTTATAGTTTACCTTTTTCTTTTCTTTTTTTACATTAGATTATTGTACAAATATTATTTCTTTTTTTTTTTTTTTTTTTTTTTTTTTTATTAGGTTCTGTCTTGAATAAAGTATTATTTAGAGTTTTCTGTTTTTAACAATTTTACAGTTTTTAAAAAAAAACACGAATTTTTTATATATTATTGTAAGCAAAAATTCGAAGCTTTTTCAACAACATGTATTATGTAAAACAAAGAGAAGCCAACACACTGTGCAGATTAAAATTAATTATGAAGCACAACTCTGAATATACGTATCTCATTTACTAATGTAATCATAGAGACGCTTTTGTAATCTATGCGTGAACAAGGTTGAAAAAATGCATATCTCTTCGCTACCAACCCAATCCTCACATAACTAATTCTTATACGTGTGACAACTTTGAATGCGGAAATTCTAGAATGTCTTGTTACTAAATAAGGTGCATCTTTTACACTTGTATCGTTTGCGTAGTGCCTTTAAATGATGTTGAAAAAGAACTATGAAAAATTTCACTTTTTTTTTTATTACATTTAAAAGAATGCATGAAAATAACAAATAATTTTACCTATTTTGTTATCGTTCTTCTTGTAACACTGAAGTATTAATTTTTTTTTTTTTCAAAAAAATGGACATATAAATTACAACAGTTTTGTTGGAAAAATACTGTATAATTTTTTTTTTTTTAATAATCAGTTCTTTATGAAGTAATAAGAAACATTTCAAAATTTGTTAAAGTATAACATAGTGGCATTGTTATATTGCAGCTAAATTTATGGTTAATAAATATATTTTATTAAATATTATTCTCTCTCTTCTTTCCCTCTCTTTCTCTCTCTCTCTCTCTCTCTCTCTCTCTCTCTCTCTTTCTCTCAGCAACGAATATTAATCAATACGCAAATTGCATTGCTGGAAATACAAGTCAGTTTGTAATATGCCGTTAAATTGAAATAGGTCGTTGTTTATAATCTCAAAAACATGCTTTTAAAAGTCCTGTTTTATTCGAATGCAAAAGTTAAAAACATGACAGGTATCATCCACTATTATATTTAATAAATAACAGCGTGCCATTGTAAAGTTGAAATTTTGACATTTATATATTAATACAATCCGTATATATAGATACATACAAATATCCTACATATACTCTCGTTGCTTCTCAAGAAAGATAAAGGGAGGAAGAGGAAAAAAAGGAATAGATTAAATATACTTTTCGCATTAAGATGCGAAAGCATAAATGACGTAACTTTTTTGTTGAGAAACAAGAGTCGGAAAGTGGACCTTTTTTCTTTCTTAACTTTTCCTTTCTCTCGAACGCGTTGAAGTTACGTCATTCGCAGAGAAATTTCTTTGGCTTTTTACGTTTTACGGTTACTGGATGCGGGACTGGATAAAAATGTCGCTCGCGACAATGAGAATCGATGCAAGGAGACAAAAGCGGGATCGCTGCGTTTCGCGGCCACGGTGGAAGAACCGAATGAGCCGCCGGGTGAGCGCGATGTGACGTGCCCCTCTCTGCAAAAGCCTTTGTTGTTCATGTCGCGAGACCCGCACAAAGTTGACGAGTTAGCTCGCACGCTAAGGACACATTGTATAATCGCAGCCCTCTCCCCCCACCCCATTTCGCCGCCCTCCCTCCTCCTCCTCCTCCATCCCCTCCCCCTCCCTCGCCCCTCCTTTGCTCCCGGAGTACGGCGATTAATGCGGGCAAATTATGCAGCGCATCTGAGCTTTGGTTTTGTCGCGATTACACAAGCGCAGCTTGCCAGCAAGAGTGTATTTTCAGACGACGCGGTAACGTAAATTCATTATCACACGAGAACGCCGCCAATAGCAAACGCTTGTTTGTCAAAATCTCTCTCTCTCTCTCTCTCTCTCTCTCTCTCTCCGGCTACCGCGCATTAGATGAGTACGTTTATCCTGTTAAACTCTGGACAAGTTGCATTTTGCAAAATAATTTCTAATTACGCATCTACGCATCTGTCTTATCGGAATACGTTTTGAAGGAGAGAATAAAATTCTAGATCGGCAATTTTTTTTTATATGACAGTATTATGAAATCAAATTTAACGTTATTTTATTTTTATATTCGCTATTAATTTCATCCTTCTCTTCTCTCTCTCTCTCTCTCTTTCTCTCTTTATTCTTATCTGAATTTTATCATTATTTAATTAGAATTTTAAAATTATTAATTTTAAAATTGGCTTTTATTTTTACAATTAATATTTAATATGCACATTATCAATTTTGTTTATTTTACTCTGTATCAGGCATTAAATTAGCATTATTATAATTACAGGAGAATATATTTTTATATAAATAATAAGATGGAAACTGTAGACAGGCGAAACCTTAAATCCCGTAGGTAATTGAGCTCGCAAAAAGTTTTTTTAATGCTCGCGGTTCATTTTTTAATTGCTCTTAATCATGCTTAGCGGTTATCATGGTTACTTTTTACAAATTTAAGAGATAGCCTGCTACCTCTTGTTCATATGTTCGCGATTGCAATTAGGTACTTTGCGTAGTTTATTCTATTTAATTTTTCAATTTTATATTTTGCTTTCTCATAGAGGAAGCTTTGTTTTCGTGAAAAAATTTTTTTTTCTAATTTTGATGCCAATGTGTTTAGAATGTTCTAAAACGTCGAAAAAAATATATTTTTACAAAATCTGTGTATGTGTGTGTCGACTATGTGTGTATATCTATTTGTATGTGCACCAAAGGACGTGATTCGATTATCAGCCATAAATTTTAAGATAATAAGCTAAAATTTTTTATATGAATAAAGTATCATTCAAGGTTGGCATTGTACTTGGCTAGGATCGATAAAGGGGTTTATTTTTTATAAAACTTTAAATTCCTCAAAAAAAGATATTCTAACTTCCGCAAACTTTGATATATTTGTCTAAATTTTTTTATATGAATAGAATATCATTAAAGGATGATTGGTATTGAATTTGATGAGAATTGTTAAAAGGGTTTATTTTTTATGAAATTTTAAATTTTTGTGCATGCTGTAACTTCCACAAATTTTGAGATATCAGGCTAAATATTTTTATATTAATAGACTAGCATTAAAGAATTGTTAACATTGATTTTAATGAGTATTGATGAAAGAGTTCACTTTTTTATAAAAATTTGACTTTTTCTAAAAAAAAAAGATGTGGTTGCTCCAACTTCATCAAATTTTGAGATTTTGGACTAAATTTGTTTACATTAATAGAGTATCGTTAAAGCATGGTTGGTATTGAATTTGATTAGAAATGTTGAAACGGTTCATTTTTTATAAAATTTTAAATTTTTCAATAAATGTTTATTCACGACCTAATTTCTGCAAATTTTTTAAATATTAGATTAAGTTGTTTTACATAAATTTTTAATTACGATTACTGATATTATAAAAAAAAGGGAAATAAAATTATGAGGAAGCCATGTGCAAGTTTTTAATTTGTATAATTTTTTACTTGTTTATATTTGTCTTTGTGTAAGTTGTCTCAAACGTTATTTTCAAGAGATATTTTGTAGAAAACTATAAAAAGTAGATTAGCTTTAGTTTCATTAGAAATTTAATTTGCCGAAAGCTATTCTTGCATGTGTTTAATCATTATTCAGTTATTCAGTTATTAATTATATTTTGACATTTTTATTGAAACGGAATTTCTTTATTTTAAATTAACTAAAAAACCAACAACAAAAATATTAAGTAACTTTGAGCCACTGTATATTATAATATGTAATATAATAGATTTTCAAATATTTTTATTTATTATATTTTATATTTTATGTAACACATCACTCAATAAGTTCCCGGTCTGACACATATATGGCAACATTGTTGACAGACCCACGTGATTTCTAAAAAAAATTTGTTTTTCTTAGTTAGATCGGAGATCTATCAATCTCTCTCTTTTTTTTTCTCTGTGCGTGCATGAAGCTTTCTTGTTTGTAAAAATTTTTATTATAATTTTGACATAACTTTTAAAACAATCTCTGACAAAAGAAGATACACCGATGGTGACATACGCGCAAACATAAATAATCACGAATTCCAATATATTCAACAATTAAACGCGATCATGTAATTATTAATTTCGATTATAATATATGAAATATATATCTGAGCTTATTATATTGTTATTCCTGGAAACAGTTAAACGCTTCGTCGGATCTACATGATTCGCAGGGGCAATTCGCCCACACAAAGTGATTCCTCGGGGGTTTGCATCCAAAATATGTACGTACGCCAATCGATGCACTAAATATCGTGCTCGGGCCAAGAGAATGTGTTTCGCTGTTCAAATGCAATTCTGAAACACGTTTTACGTTTAACGCACTTCTGATGATGAGCGCAATTTTTCTTTTCACTCGTGCGGTACTATATCTCATTGATATCATTCATCGAATTAGTTTGATCCCAGATGACTCGCAGTTACGCTTCTCTCTCTCTCTCTCTCTCTCTCTCTCTCTCTCTCTCTCTCTCTCTCTCTCTCTCTCTCTCTCTCTCTCTCTC
>JBCAUJ010000042.1:366785-386501 GCA_038406275.1 Cataglyphis albicans
CTCTCTCTCTCTCTCTCTCTCTCTCTCTCTCTCTCTCTCTCTCTCTCTCTCTCTCTCTCTCTCTCTCTCTCTCTTATCCCATGCCTTTTCTCTTCCTCATCGCTTCTACTCCGTATATACTCCTTCCTCCACATCTTCGTCCACACCGCGGCAACCAGTTTCCATCCGACTATAGCACTCTCTCTCTCTCTCTCTCTCTCTCTCCTCTCTCTCTCTCTCTCTCTCTACTGATATTGTAACGCCGAGCAAAGCCGTTGGTACCCACTCTCACCTCCTCGCTACCTCTTCTCTCACGCTTCTACCACCCACTCTCGTCCATACGCCCCTTTCTCAGTCTTGTGCTCTTGTGCTCGGTGTTTATGAGGGTCGAAGATTCGCGGCGTAACACCTGGGGCTTATGATTCCAGGCATTATTGCCGGAGTAAATTAACCATACGATACGACTCGTTTCTTTCTACCCCTCTCCCCACCTCTTCTCTTTCTCACCCTCTCTCTCTCTCTCTCTCCCTCCCTAATTTTTTTATTTCTTGCAATATATTTAAATCTTTAGATCTTACAAGCCCTTCTGTAAGGTCCAATCGTCAAATGATAGATGACACGATTAAATTATGGTTAGGTCCAAGCACTTAAAATGTATAATAAAATAAAACATATTGCTGTTTTGCTAAAACTACTACTTTTGTAATTATAGTGCAATTTTCAGAATTAAATGATAATAAAATAATTTTTTTATTACAATATATTTAATTTTATTCTAAAATTTTGTTTGTAAGATGCATACGATACGATAATATAAATATTCCAGCATTCTCGAGGGATGTTTTGTAAAGAATAGCTTGCAAATAATTGTACAAATAAAAGTCTAAAACATCTAAGTTAGCGGAAAACAGACAGACAATAGGTTTTGTGCGGTTTATCCATTTACCGGAGGGAAATCACTTGTTCAAAAATTGCCTAGCTATTCGGTTACAATAAGGCGGAGCAATGTCGTGCATAAATCATACATGTGCAACGTATGATATTGAACTTCTTTTAATAGTGTGTATCCAGCTTGTTCTTTAGAAAATTAAAATCAGAATTTTATATGATAATTTTCTTTAGCTAGAAATATACATAAATTCGCTCTATTATCGCCAATAAGTTTTATTTAAATTGTCATTAATGTTTTAATTAAATGGGAATTTTTTTTTTCAATTCAATTATAAATAATGTCAAAATGAATATTATTATTTCAGGCAAATCAATGTATCGGATGTACGTTAATTGAAATAAATTTCTACTATTGTCCCCAAATATTTACTGTTCGTGCATATCCAAAATATCTTAATTTATTATTATTATATATAATTCACTTAAATCTCTCAGAGTTTATTTATTTTTAATTCAAAGTTTAAATCTAAAAGTTCAAGTTGAATTTTTAATCCTGTTATTGACAACACACACACACACACACACACACACACACACACACACACACAGCGGCCTGTTTATAGGCACGCTGCCGAGTAGCTTGCTAACTTTCTGTCGAGCTTCATATCACAACGTCTTGCAGTTAAAAGGTCCTTATAACAGGTCGTTTCAAAAGTACATTATAAAAGGATATACGTGAGATTAAAATTTGAAAATTTCTTACTACCTGCTCCCATTGAAAAACAGTCACCAATGTATCACCGGGTATATCGACAGTTGCCGTTGAGAAATTAATTTCCTGCAACGAGGGGATGGTTCGAGAGGTTCTCCGGCGAGCAATATATAGACAGCAGTATGGGCTCCGTAGGCACTTAAGATCCGACTGGTTCGCGGTTGAAACGGTAAAGTCAATGCCTTACGAGATAAAGTTGGCCGCAGAGACACGGGGGTGGCTATGGTAACGTACACCTCTCTCTTCTCCTGCCATCTCTCTCCCCCCATCCCATTCTTCCCTCCTTTTCACGATGTTGTCTGCCGGCGTAGTATCATGCCTAAGTTAATTAGGCCAGCAAAATGCGGCAGAGAATAAAAATCTCTTGTTATACATATTATTTTATTTTGTGAGAGTCCTTTTCTTTTTTTATACGAGAAAGCAAGAGATCGATCGGTTAGGAAAACGCTCGGAGAGGAAAAAATATAGTTTAAATTAAATATTTACCCGTTTTGGTTCGCTTCGCGATCGACTTCCATCGGAGAGGGAGAGAGAGAGGGAGAATTTCTCCCTCTCCCTCTCTTTACATTAGTAATTTAACGAGCCGTTCTTCTCGGAAGTTGTTACAACGAGATCAATTAGATTCTTGCGATTTTACGAAGATTAATTCCGAACACGAAGCAAGAAAGGATAGAGCTGAAAAATATCTCTGGCCGTTTAAGAGACGGTAGCTGTTTTTTTTTTTTTTTTTTTTTTTCGGCTGAAAATTTATCTGCCGAGTGCGTGACTACGCTAAGAGAGAAATTTTAAAAATTTATTTAGTCAAACTACACCGCCATGCTCACATATAGTTTCAATTTTAGGTCGGAAAGGTAATTTAGTCCTCGACACACGGGGCTGTGAAACAAAAATCTACATACATACATATACGTATGTATATATTGTAATGTCTTAAGACGCCAATTATGTAAAAATCAAGTAGTCGAATACTTAGATTTATTAGACAAATGATGCATTATTACTTTCTCTTATTTGGATATTTTGATAAAATCGTGATTGAGATGCTATACAGATTATTATACGTAATAAGAAAATCTAGTTAATTTTTTTTTTCTTAGAATAAAAATTTTCCCTTAAATAAAATTGATATTGCAATAAAATGCTCGAAAGCTCTTAAAGCGCAAAAAATGATTCTTTGTTGCTTATATACGAACGCAAATCAATTTTATATCTCAGGGCGCATTATTCATATATAAAACTACAGGGTGTCTCCAATCCATATGGACCTTAAGAAAAAAGAAAGTGGATTTTATTAAAAATCGCTAAAATTTCGATGACTAAAACGGATATGTTCCATTACATGATGATATTTTGAAATTCTGATGTTGACCGGAAATGGGCTATTCGGACTAAAAATCAAATTTTTTAAATGGAACATGGTACCTTTTATTGCAAATTCGGATTGTCCGGCGAAAAATAAGAAACTTTTATCCCAAATTTTTTTTCTACAATGCCTCCATTGACCTTGAAATGATTTTTAAAATGTGATTTATGAACAGAATGTAACTGAATGTAAGAAAATGAGTTATTGAGATTTGAAGTTGGTTTTTAATGGAACATGGCACTTTTTATTGCAAAGAAATTTGAATTTTAAAGAAATAATGAATTTTAATAAATTTGTTATTATTTTAATAACATGGTTTATAAAATGATAAATTGTAGTAATATGGTTAATAAATTTTATTAATATAAAACATTAAACATTTATTAATAATCTGAAAATAATCTTGAAAGTATGATAAAAAAAATAAACTGCATTTCTAGGCGAATTAGCGCGTATCATTTCGAAATCGATGAAAGCATTTTAGAAAAAAAAATGTTTGGAACAAAATCCAAATCTGCAATAAAAAGATTCCATTTAAAAAATTTAATTTTTGGTCTGGACAGTTCGTTTCCGGTCATCGGAAGTTCCGTAAAGTATCACCATACAATATCCGATTTAATTATTAAAATTTTTGCAATTTTTGATAAAATCCATTTCCCCTTTTTTTTAAAAAAAAGGCACGTACGAGTGGTTAGAAACACCCTATATATTAAAATATGTATATGTGCGTGTCTCATATACAATAATTTTGCTTCTCCAATATATCTATGACTATTATTATTATTTTTTTTTACTTTCTTTTGTCGTTCATTCATTATTTACTCATCCGAGATATTAATCACTGAAAGAGAAAGAAAAAAAAAGTTAACACTATAATTGTTACATCTCCGACAATGCACTTGTTTTGCCGGAAAACAATGTTCGCAGTATTGCAAGCGTTCCTGTAATTTCGCTAAGTAGTTCCTCAACGATTTAACCAAATGCGTATCTGAAAGTAGCGGCAGATTATTCCACCCCTGTTGAGCTATACCCTCTTGAACTTAAGTCGCTCGTTTCTCTCTCCCAACCCATCTTTCCCCTTCCCCTACCCCTCCAGACGTGACACCACCCCGTGTAGCACTTCCTCTCCGTAAAACCGTAGCGATCCTTCTTAAACCTCTTATGTTTTCTCATTGCGTCTCTGTTTTCGTCCTCGCTTTACGAGATTCCTACCTCGTACAATATCGTTATTCATTACTTGACGCACGATGTTCGAGAAGCTGTCGCGTACGCAGTCGTTGTAAATAGAATGGATGCAAGCGGCTATTTTTAATGCTTTCTTGTACAAGAGACACCGATTAAGCTTCAGTCAGACGACGATAAATCCTCCGTGATATTACGTGCTTTTGCGCTTTGGGCACTTCTATAAACGAAGTCAAAAACTTTTACGAGACATGGTGACAAAAACGTGTTTTCTTCTAACATGGAGAAAGTACATGTATCACAACGCGAATACTCGCTTCTAAAAGCATTGAAGAGAAATATTTCTTTTTAACTTTAAAAAGAAGGATAATCACTAAATCAAACGGGTAAAATATTTTGATTTTTGCAGATTCCATAGCAATGCGTAGAATATTATTCAATCGATCAATACATCTTTTGCCAGTTCTCTAATTAAGAAGAATAGGTTAGGTTAAGTTAGGTTAGATTAGATCAGGTAATGATTTTAACGGGTAAAAGTCAACTATTACTTTTCGTAATTCTTTTTTCTCCTTAAAAAAATATATATATAAAAAAAAGAGAGAAAAAATAGTTTACATGACGTTCTACATATATTATAGAATATCAATAAATTTCCATCAATAAATTGGTCAACTACGTGCATCGTGTCGAGAAAAAATCTAGGGCCGTAGTTAAATTAATCTATAGATTTTTAATTTGGTTTATTTTAGAAATTAAATAACGCGGAAATTCGCCGGATGAACGGGCTATCATTACCTCGTTTTATTTTTTACTTGTATGTCATTTTACTGGACATCTTGTCCATATCTTCAGCAGTTAAATAAATCAGATCAATCTATCTCGCAATATTGGTGATAGCTATCTGTTTTTTTTTTTTTTTTATTGACAGTAAGTATTCTGTGTTTTGGAAATTACAACTACAAAATATTATTTAAGTCGCTGTACAATTTATATAAAAGAATCTTTTATTATAATTAAAATCAAAATAATTTGAATTTTGTTAATTAAAATAAGCCTCATTAATCTTTACATATTTTTATTTTTTTCTAGAAAAAAATATTTTCTCTTTTAAAAACTCAAGTCGATTTAAAAATCTTATATAAAACAAAATGTAAAACAATGTATATTTTGCAAAGGATTATTAATATTATAAATATTTTAATACTAAATACTAAATATTAATACTATGATTGTATTAATTTATAATTAAATATACTAAAAATAAAAGAGATATTTGTAATTAAAAAATAAAACTGCTGGTTATTGTATCAAATCATGTATAAAATTCGAATTAAATGAAAATAGCTTATAGGAATTTTTTATATGTGTGTGTGTACGAACAATTTCATTAAAGTAAAATACATTTCAACTATTTTTGCTTTATAAAGCATGTTATTTTACTCCAGCATTTTTTCGTCATTTATGTTACGAAGATATTGTTTTACGTGCTACTGATTTGTTGCCAATTGTGTAACTCGTGAACTCAAATTCCCGTTGGCGGTGACATCTGTATTGACAGTTTGATTGAAAAATGGTTGATTGAGAAGGAATAATAAATAAAAGCCAAAATGGAAAATACGAAACTGAAAATAAAACGATACAATGTATTTTACTTAAAAGCATATTCACAGAGTGCACTATAGATTAATTTAGTTTAAAAGTCTTGTTTATTTTAGTTTAATGTATTCAAAAATCTGCGTCTGTATTGTCTGTAAAAATCTGACACTGATTTAAAAATAAAAATTCTTTTGAACGAAACTATTATTAAATATCGTTTTTCCCTCTCATTTTTCAATATATATAAACCTCGTAATAAAAGTATTAACATCAAATATGTAAAAAAAATTAAATTTTTTAAATCAAAGTTTGCTTGTGTGTTAATGTAATTAAAAAAAATATATATATCAATAATAAAATAATATTGTAATTTAATACAAAAATTGTTCCGCTAATATAATTGTAATATTTTTTTAAATTAATAAAATATATAAAATATATATACATGTATATGTAAAATAAAAAACGTTTATAAAATAAATATCCTTAAATATTTCGAGAGATCGCTATAATCTTATTCATTCCGCTTGCGTACAAAGACTTTATGTGCAAACCCCTCGGTATTTTATCTTTTTATATAAAAAGATTTCTAATCTAGATAGAGGTCCCAGAGAATACCCCACGTCACCACTTATGTTATGAAAGTTTACGTTAATTCCCGGATTAAGGATATTAAGATCGGACTTTAGGCGACGCCGCAATTCTTACTCGAGATCGTCTTTGATCAAAGTCACTTCGAGCGATTACATCTTGATCGTTTTAACGATTTGTCGTCGTGCGGTTGTTCGCGCGACTCGCGCCGGTGCAGCTAAATTGCGCAATGCGAAAACGGAATTACTGGTGCTTTACTAAAAGAGTTTATACAACGATTTAATAGGATTATATCAGCACCAGCGCGATTAATTTTGCAAAAGTTTTAACGATTCTCGTTGATTGCGACGTTCCTCGGCGTCATAATGCCTAGTCCGACATTAACAAAACAATGTCCACGCGACAATATTTCAATCGTTATCAAATCGTGATAATTTATCAGAAAATTTGTAGAATTTGTTAATGAATTAATATCAAAAATTATCAGCTTATGTGATTTTAAGAGAGCACTTCTATTGATCAATATTTGAACTCTCGAAAAATAAGTATGTTTTCTAAATTTTTTTGCAGCGCAACTTGATAAAAACTTTTTATCTTTTTACGATATTAATATTATTAAAGATACTTGAATAAAAATTTTCGACTTAAAAAATTTTTTTTTCAAATTATGTGAATATTCGTAGATTCATATTTTTATGCATAAAAATTCGAGCTACGTTCGACAATTGATTTCAAATTTTGCATGCGAGTTCCTAATAACATTTTGCATCTACTAACGAAGCGCTTTCATAATCTGATTTTCTATTTTTTTGTTAAACAAAAAAAATAGACTTTTTTCAAACAAAAAAAAAATTTTTTTTCAACGCCATTTTTTCATTTTTCATAAATTTTGAGAAAAAAAACATTTAAATAGCAGATAGCTATTAATATGTTTCATAAAAAAAAACTTTTATTTTTTATTTCAAACGAAGATAAACGAACGTTTCCACATTGCAAATTGGAGAAGCTCTGTAAATATTCGCATAACTTAAAAAAAAATTTTAACTGAAAATTTTATAGCTGATAATATTGTATTATTGTTGTAAAAAAAAATAAAAATTCTTATCAAGTCGTTGCAAAAAAAGATTTAGAAAATGTATTCATTTTTCGAGATTTCAAACGAATGTATCTCCTTAAATCGTGCGACATAAATTCTAAAATTAAAATATCATTATTTATCGGACAAATTATAATTTTAATAATTTTTGAATAAAACTCTTAATGAAATCTGAAATTAGTATTCTTTTTAAAACCATATACGAAACAAATAGAGAAATAAAATATAACGATTGTTCTTATAATATTGCAACTGAACAAATTAAAGTAAAATATTCGCTTGCATTAATAGAGAAATGGAGATATTCTTTTCGTAGCGTTTTAAAATTTATTTTTTTGTAGCTTAGAGGTCTCTTATTTCTCAGTTGGGTTCATATAATAATATAGGAAAGGCACCACGAGAATTTCAGTCAGCTAAGAGTGGGCTACAAGCGAGTTATGCGAGCAATTTGCAGCTGCACAACCGACACCATTGCTGCACCATTAAAATTAATTAAGCTGTGTTATTGAAGGTAAGATTTGTACCGATTATACGGCTTTAGCCATGTTTAGCAAATGGCAAATGGGATACAATATGGTGGTTTGTTCATATTCGGCGGGATAATGGTGCGCTTTATTAATGACATCACTCGCACAAAACGTGACGTGAATGAAACATTATTTAAGAACAAAAAAGCAATTATAACGTATTTTTCCACTCGTGTCAAGCATATGTATTATTTTGCTATATTCTTTATATATTTCTTCATCAAATTTATGTATCTACATGTGACATTTGTACAATCTTTTATTTAAACTCATCTTTCCGCCATAAATCATTGAAATTTTCTTCATTCATTGTGAACATTGCGAATATCGACAACTCTTTTAAATATTATTTTTTCGATAATAAATAAATACATTCTTTAAGTCTGAGATAAATAAAGATGGCGTTAAGCATTTATGATCGTAGCTAAAAATTAAAATTGCGCGAAACCCATATTTTCACAACATTTTAATATGCATTCAACTATCTCTGCAATTGACGTCAAAAATTAAATTCTGTTAAAATAAAGTTCTTTTGAAATTAATTAAAAAGTATAAGGCTTTGCCATCCAATAGCATCCTCAGAGTTTAATTCACCGAAACCTTGTAAGCGCGTACTTGAAGGAAAGTCATTATCCTCTTATGCAAAGAAGTGTTCTCGTTTTTTTTTTTTTTTTTTTTTTGTTCTTCTTTACACACAAATTATTCCCGTAAAGTGACTTTATTTATTTAATCGTTTATACTTAATTTCCTTAAATTGTTCATCTTCAGTTTTTCAAAGTACATCAAACCTTATTATTATTTTAAGTTAAAGCATAACGCATTTCTTTTGAAGGACGCTGTATAAACGGACCAGAATGCATCGCACATTCGCGCTTCTTTATTAGCGATGCGCTGCTTTGTTGCATTTTTAACGTTCATCGGAGCGAGAGATGGTTTTTCTCAGCTTGCAAGCGTGGTTGACTTATAACGCGAAGGTAACATCTCGCGTGTATCGGAGATTTTTTTTCGCGCGCGAGAAAACCGTCACGAGGAACTACAATTACAACATGGCGCGTCCATACGTTAACGGGGCGAAAAAGTTTTAATACCGCCTTCGACTCCCGGCGGCGCTCTATATTTCCATAAACTTATTGTCGAGGCGCGAAACTCGGCTTTTTGCGGGACACGTGTTGCCTGATGTATTCCGAGCTCGAAAACTTATTTGCACGGGAGACTGTACGCGCCACATTTCATAATGCGCGCCCCCTGGTATGATTCCCCGGGGGCTTCCCCCGTAATACCGCCAGGGAATCGAAATGAAGACGAGGACACGCCACCATTGTAAACTGCTATCGGCGCGTTTCTTCCATCTCCCTCTTTCTCCCTCACCCAACCCTTGTCTTATCGCTCATTCAACTTCCTCTCGCGGGCATCTCGCGCATTTCCCGCGGTTAGGGGATTCGCAGAACCTTTGAAACATAAATCACTTCGAGCTCGATTGTCGGGGTGAGCTTTTATGATATCAACGTTTCTCGCTTTTCACGATACTCGAGGATCTCGTATCGGAAAATTACATTGTCATGGGTTATATATTCCTCGTTAAATAATCGCCAATTTTCGAAAATGAAATCTGTCAGATGCGGCGCCATGTGCGAACTTGAATCTGCGAAAAATCTGAGAAGATTCCGGTGACGAAATTCTCGCCTCGCGGACACAAGGGTGCGCGCCGTCCCCGTTGTCCCGAAGATTTATGAAAAGAAATACTCGTAAATTATAAATATGGCGGTCGCGAGAGGGCGAGCGCCAGTGCAACGTCTGCCTCGATGCACGACGTGCGCACGAGATTTAGCTTAGGGTAGGTTAGATTGGGGTTGGTGGAGATCATGTGGCAAGGCACGCAGCGGGAGCCGCTCGCTCCTTCGCCGCGTTGACATTTACTATCTATCACCCTAGTAACATCATAAAGCATACAAACTCGTTCGCGCTGGAACGGAAATTAGTACATAACTCCATTTTAACCCCTTCCCTTCCCCTCCCCCTTCCCACTCTCCCTCCCACTCTTCTCTCACAGCGTTCCTCTCGTATCTTAGGAAGCATCTAGCTAATAGCGTTGGATGTCGCGACGCAACCTTGATGCCACTTTGCTCAAGTGTCACACACGCATTTTATGAAAAATCTAAGACTTTTATTTTCAATTATCACGACCGTGTATCTTTATCAGGTTCAAACCGCGAAATAGATCATGTGTAAATCTAAATGCGAATCGCCGAGATGAGAGTATTTTATATTATCACACATCTTCAAAAATAGTTTATTGAAGAAATATATCTTGTCACGATATAAATATACGTATGTATATACAGGATGTCCTGAATCACTCGTATGAGCTTTTTGGGAAAAAGGAAAAATGGATTTTATCAAGGATACTTTTTAGGCATTAAAAAAAAAAAAAAAAAAGTTTGGGACAAAAATTTCTTATTTTTCGCCGAGGAATCCAAATGTAATAAAAAGTGTCAGGTTCCATTTCCAAATTTCCGTTGCACACGTTGGAAATTGATATATTAATCGAATATTATCATACAATAGAACGTATCCGATTTAGTCATCAAGATTTTTGATAAAATCCACTTCATTTCTTCTTAAAAAGCTTATACGGGTGGTTAGAGACATCCTGTATGTACACATTGTGTATAGTTCTCTATTTTTAATCGGCACAAATTTTTTTCTGAAATTATAACTTTTGTAAAAATGACAGATTTGAATAATAAATAAAATAAAATAAAGCTTTTTTTGTTGAACGCCTTTTTTAATAAGCGTGTAAATTTTATTTCTTCTTTTTATATATTACTTTCAGCATTTATAAAGTAAAACATAATAATTAAGTATATATATATTAATATAATAAATTTCAATGTAAATTTTTTTATTTTTGATCCAAAAACTTTCAAATATACCTATTTTTATTTCTTTAAAAATTTTTTTATAAATTAAATTTTTAATCATTCTATAAGTTTTCTCCTAACAATTCTCTTTTATTTTTTAAAATATATTTAAATATTTTTTGTAATATAATTTATATTTTTTTCATACATTTAAATTTATATTTAAAATCCTATCCTATATCTGGTATGTTAATTTGACATTTGACGAGTGACAGAGAAAAGAGAAAAGTTATCAGAGAAAATAAAGAATACAACGGATCTTATAAAAAGTAATTATCTTTGAAGAATAGTAGCAGAGAAAATCTAATAAAATTTGTGGAGAGCACAGGTTGCCGCGCGTGGCGCGTACTACCCATATATATTCCGTTATGCTCCTTGCGGCCGAAGAAATATATGGGCAAAGAAAACATTATACCTCATCATGGCAGCCGATACATTTCGACCCACGTAATCACCACATCATGCCGTATATAACGTGTTCAAATATGTAAATGTAGGTTGCTACAGTTACATTATCCGTGCGGTGTGCTCTAAACTCGGCCACCAAATTCAACCGTTAATTAATAATTATACATGGTATAATAATTGGACTGCTATATATATATATATATATATATATATATAAAACATACTATATATATAAAGGATCCGACCATTGAGATAACTGCCATTTTCAGAGATAACTCGGCAGAATTCTCTGCGGTCTCTTCCAACCCGCTGGAGGCATGGAAAAATTGCTCTTAAATTATTCATTTACGGGTACTAGCGGGGTAATTGTAACCATCTTTAAATATAGCATCCGTCTAACGAACATTTTCCCAAGGATAATCGTTAGCAAAGAATGTTTGTCTTATATAGTGATGGATTATGATCGCAAACAACCGAATTTTATACCATAAGATATGCATAAAAAAAAAAAACAAGAAAAAAATTGTGCAAATTAGAAACTTGAACATTGCTTCCTCATAATTTTCCTCATTTATTTTATTTTATTTTTTTTTTTTTTCTTTATAATATTAGTAAAAATGTCTCGTGTAAAAGTATTTAACCCGATGTCTTAAAATTTGCGAAAGTTAGAGCAATATCTCTTTTTAAAAAAAATTTAAAATTTTATAAAAAGTGAACCCTTCATCAATTCTCATCAAATTTAATAACAACCATCCTTTAATGATATTTTATTCATGTATAAATATTTAGCTTGGTATCTCAAAATCTGTGGAAGCATGCCCAAATATTTATATTGAAAAATTAAAAATTTTATAAAAAATGAACCTTTTCACTAATTCTTATCAAATTCAACACCAACTATCCTTTGATGATATTCATGTAAAAAAATTTCGCTCGATATCTCAAATTTCGCGAAAGTTAGAGCAACAACATCCTTTTTTTTGAAAAATTCAAAATTAAAAAAAATACATTCCTTCACCGATCTTAGCCAAATTCAATACCAACCAACCTTGAATGATACTCTATTCGTATAAAAAAAATTTAGCCCGATATCTCAAAATTTGCGGAAGTTGGAGCAAAAATAAAATTAATAAAAACGTTTCGTCGTTATAATTCAACGATTAGTTAAGTAAATATTTATAAAAATTTTTGATCGAGATAAATCAATTGGTATCAGTTATTTTTTTTTCAGACCTATGCATACAGACATTGTGTGAGCAAGCTTATTCTAATAATTACACAATGTATAAAATAGTTAAAATAGCAATCGTAATAACAATATCGTAATAATTATTCGCAATTACGCTTATAATCACTATCAATTACGTTAATTAATATTAAAGCTGGTGTTACAATATAATTAGTACTTTGATAACCGTTTTCCCGATAGCAATTTAGCACTAATTACAGCATAAGGGTACAATGGTTGCCAATATTGTTGCAGGGACAAACAGATTGTTTATTTACCTTCATTATTATACGACATATTATTAAATAATGAAACATGTTTGATGTCGTGTCTTTTCAAGGCACGTGTTTCGCCATCCATTATCCAGAGGTTTTTCCCGACGGTGTTCCAAACTTATAAGCGAGCGATTAGTTGTAGGGTAATGACGTTTTGAGGATACCAAAGTTGCGCACGATAAAAAGAGCGAACGATTTAAGTTCTCGCGAATAGATTCTAATTTTTACGTCGAAATATGCAATCACCGAAGTTTCCCCTCCATTTCTCCAAATTTATTCGAAAGCGCAGAAATAATTGGCACATTTGGGCGATGACGCAAGCTAGAGGAGTGCGCTGAAAAGCGCATGTGAATATGGAATAATGAAGCGGCCAAAACAAAGCGCATTTCGAGCAAGCATCGCGGCACGCAATTCCCATGAAGATTATAATCGTTCGCGCGATATACGTGCAGCGTCACGTACGACCCTCGGACGAAAATCCCAAAGTATTATTCTTCTTGACGTTTACATTCGTTGACTTTCGCGCGCGGCTTGCGCCGCAAAAGCGGACGCAGTAACGCGGATACGCGAATCATTTCCGTCACATGTCAGAGCGCGCTGGCTTGTTTGAAACCGGTTTGTAACACGTGCGTCTTCGTGTTGTCGAAATAAAATTATGCAATGAGCGAAAGCAACGACGCGCGCATTAAATTGGAGAAAATTTTTCGAAATAAAAACTATAAAAGAAAACTGTGTAATAAACGGGGAATTATTTTGTCATTAGAGGAGATTTAATTTTGAATAATGAAAAAAAGCTATTTCCTTAAATTAATTTAATTAATTCAAAGATTATATAAAAATTCTATTTTAATTTTATAAATTAATTAGCGCGCACTCTGAGCTTTAATTATATATAATTTTTTTTATTACGTACTTCAATGAAGGCTTTGAGGAAAAAAATTCCGCGAACGGGAACTTTCTCGATCAGTTTCGCGGGAAGAAATGGCACGGGCAGATTGCAATATCCGACTGTCGCGAGTGTATTTCTAGAATTTGCACCGTCGTCGTCGTCGTCGTCGTCGTTGTCTCTCGCCGGTTCGCTCGACAGAATTACCCGCGTCGCATTGCAAATGATTCCAGCTGCCTTCGTTTAGCGACTAGCGGAGGAAACAACTTTTCACATCTTAATGCATAGCGCGCGTCCTCACCGTACGACGTATATATTGTCACGACGTTGTAACTCATTTATAATCATAAAGCTGGTAATTCGCGCGTGCTGTATAATTCAGGAATATTTTACTGCCGGCGCGCGACACGGCGCTAACTAAATAACGACCCGGACACGAGCATTACTACGGATCGCTCCCACTTGTCTCGCATCCCTTCGATTCCGTTGCACCTCACCTAGTAATAACGCCCCATATAATTTATAAGCAGTCCCATAAGTACTGTAATTCCCTATTTACCGTCCCTTTGATTAATTTAGAACTGATTGCTCTCTCAATCTTCTTTCTACTAATAATATTTAAGTAAGCAAAATAAATGATATTAGATTTATTTGATAACATTTACCCTCTTCGATAAAATATATTTTAATATCTTCGGTTAAGATATTGCATTATTAAATAATAATAAGGATTAACGGATGTTCGTGGAGAGAGGGGGCAAAAAGGGGCACATGTCCCCCTCCCTGGAAAATAAAAAAAAAAAAAAAAAATTATAATTATAATTCTATTATATATAAAAGATGTATAAATATCGAAGCATATATTTTAATCAATCTAAATGACATTTTAAAAATGAAATGTCACCCCCCCCTCCCCCCTGAAAAGAATCCAGCGGACGCTCTATCAATGCAATTAATGCGCATTAAAATGTATCTTCAAAACAGTGCTGTTATTGTTGTCGATGATGAGAACGTAAAAGAGCTTTTGCCTAAAAAAAAGAGTGTTAAATTCCTTGGCTACAGGAATTTTCAATAGGCAGCACCCTCTTAATATCCGACAAAACCATCTGCGATACGGCTTGCAATAGCCGCGTACCTTGATGTTCCGGCGCGCGTGTGTGCCTCCTCCGAACATTTGTCTCGCGTAACTTCCGTATAGCTCATAATCCAGGAATATCTCGCCTATCGTTCCGGACGCGGAAGATAAATACAACGACCGGCTGGCTGTGTTCGTTGGACGCATTACTCTAGTCCCTGTGCAGGTGTTCCTGGAATTTGCATTACCGATCCGACTACCGCTACTACTACTACTATCGCACCGAGGGTGAATTTGTTTGTTCACCAACGTGTTGCGCTTGTGTGCGACGAGGGGGGGAAAAGAGATAATACGCCGCTTTTCGATCCCGTGCGCTGGATACGATAATAATTAAATGGATAATTCTGTTTTAGGCGACGATGACACCGTGAAAATAATACCGGACTTTCTTTTATTCATGTCGCATGTTAAGCGTCTGTCTAATTCCTCGGTTGCGAGTATTAACATTAAAGCGTAAATAAAGTGCGTGTGAAAAAGTAAATTTAAAATTGTATTTTAATAGAACATAAGAGAAAGAGATGTATTACAACTCTTTTTAATAAACGTTACATGACATTGCATGTCTTATTGCTTGTAATTTGTTTTTAAGAATTAAAAACAAAAGTATATATAAGTTATATAATATAAAAAAATCGATAATTTTAAAAAACTCAAAAAAAAAAATAAAATATTTAAAAAAATAAATAATTTAAAAAAAATGTACCTCATGACAGATAAATGAAAATTTCCTATATATATAAATTCTATATATATATATATATATATATATATATATACATATATATGTACAGGGTGTTCTAAAAATTTTTGACTCAGTTTGGCTCAATCTACTAATCTTCACACTAGGGATGTGTCAAAATTTTAAGGACACTCTATATTAATCAATGTTATTTATGTATGTATTATGAGAAAAAATCATATATATTATAAAATATTATATATGTGTGTGTGTGTGTGTGTATATATAAATATATAAAATAACGGATTTAAAATAACATACTGACCTCTTTACACAAATGGCATTTTAATGTCATATTCGATTGCAATAGCATCGATAACTCCCAGATTGTTATTTTGATCGAATAATATTGCCATAAAGAGTGAGCTATATTAAACTAATCTCTCTCTCAATCCTCTAGGTCGAGATTTGACAGTTCCAGTTAATATCAGCAAGTTGGAAAACTTCCAAAGAAAGATTTTTGAACAATTAATGTTTTCGTAAGAAGACAGATTCGCTATTATACCGAGTTCGTCAATTTGATTTTCGAATTTTTATATCTATAATTTTTATATCTATAATTTAATATCTATATTTAATATTAACTTAAAAAAATCTTAACTTAAATAAATATTATATTAAATTTTATTTAATATAATATTTATAGTACTATATTAAATATTTATAATACTATATTATAATATAATACTATATTATATTATAATATTTATAATACTATATTAAATTTTATAAGCAATGTAAAAACTTTAGTAACTCCAAATGTCAACATTTCAAACAGATTCGTTTAGGCGTAGAAAAGTTCTTAAAGTTTAAAGTAATATTGCTAATAATTTATTTTTATTTTTATTCTATTTAATCATTTTCTCTGTATATTGATTATTACGTTATATATTATTATATATCAAATTAAAAATCTGATATATTATATCATTATCTTTTCAAGATTTTAAGGGAATTAATTAATGAAATAATATTAGATCTATTAAATCTAATTATAACATGTACGAATTTGTCACGTATAATCGATAGCTACACGTGTCACTACGTATGGATTGCTAGAGTGTATTTTCGATTTAAGCGTACAAAATTAATTTAGTTGAGAAACTAAGCATAGAACAAGAGGCAGCGATGTTTCGCAGCGTCATAACACTTGACAGTTACGTAAGAAAGTTTATTTGCAAGAAAAAAAATGTTGCGTGTGAAGGTGGATGTCGTTTATTTATTAACATATGGAATAGATCATTTATTTACAGATAAATTCCTCGTCGCTCATAAAGTGCGTGCGCATCGCGATCTGTTTCACCTGAACGGCCGCCCCTGCGGCTATACGAATGCACGCACTCAACGTGCATCTATCTGGATAAAAAGATAATTGCATATTTAATTCATCACCCTCTTTATGCTTTTCATATCGCTAAAAGATGCAGTAACCGCCATTAATAGACGGATATGTCACCGATTAATTTTCTATGTCATTTTTATACATACCGGTTGCTGTATTATTCGTGTGCGACTTGACACATACGATATTGAACAATTCTGTCTTTCAATAGAGTTTATTGGATTTGTCACAGCTGTTCAGATAGCGTTCTACTACTTACAGAAATATAATAAAAAGTGAATACTAATTGATTAATTGAAAAAACTAATCTATTAATAATTGTTATGCTCCGTTGAAATTTTTATTTAAGGCACTTTATAAAAATTGATTATTTGAATTATTGGTAGTGAAAAGACACGAAAAAGTTGCATTTAGCTTCTCCAAATGTGAGAATAATGGTTGGACAGCTTGCTTTTTACCGCGTTTGCAGATATGATTGGACAAAGTACAGCGGAAATAAAAATGTCAGAATGATGGAGAAGAAGAGAAAACCAGTGATATGACATATATTTATATAAAATAGTAATAACGTGTGGACGCATAACGAATGTAGCGGTTTATTATGTGCGGACATAATAATGGGAAGATATAATGAGGCGCTCTCTCTCTCTCTCTCTCTCTCTCTCTCTCTCTCTCTCTCTCTCTCTCTCTCTCTCTCTCTCTCTCTCTCTCTCTCGCTCTCTCTTTACACACGGGAGCACCATTGTATAAGATAAAAACTTAATTAAAGTGGTTTGTGCGCATAATTTTGATTATCATAAGGGCTATTACGCACTCACATTGAGTACAAAGCATTATTTTAACTGCAATGTTTTTCATAGTACACTCAGGTATTATGTCACGTTAATATTGTATTACTATAGGTTGAAGAGCAGGAAATATAATAGAGCGTGAGAAAATTAGAAAATATATGAAGATAAATAAAGAATTCTGTTGTGAAAATTTTTCATGCTATTCATTAATCAAAGAACATATGTGTTGCCGTAAATATATTAACTATATAACCCTATAAAAATTTGTAAAACGTATATTATATATTTGTTTTAAGAATAACAAACTTTTAAAAATATTACTAGACAATGCTATAAATTTGAAAAATTTTTATGGGAAAGACACTCTTATGAAATATTATTTTTAGGCAATTCATTTTTATTGTGTCAACAGACCTTAATGCGCTAACTTTTGTATCATAATCTCTCGTGTTGGAGTAGATAAAAATATTATTTAAAACGCGCGTACATGTATACACATCAAGAAAAAAGTGAATATATACTCAAATATAATTATATATAAAAATATGTTCGTATATATTTTGATAAAACTGCATAAAAGATACTACATTTCCAATTTTACGTCACTTAAATATGTTGTAGGGAAAATTCTACTGAGTAATTTCTCGCAAGAAATAAATAAAGAACCGCATTGGTTTAGAAGATATAATAAATTGAAGTTTGACATTAAGGTCTGTATATACTATATAATTTGTTATTTTTTCATTGGAAAAAAAACTGTTTATGATATTTACGTGTAGGCGGAGGAAGAGCTTCGCCCCTGCATCTTCACTCTCGAAAAAATTCTAATCTAACCTAAACCTATTTTCAGTTTTAAAATTAAAATTGGATTAGGTTAGGTTGGATTAGGTTAAATTTTTGTAATGGGATGGGGGAAGCGTTTCCTCCGCCCACGCATTCAATAAATAATATTTATCGAGACAAGACTGACAAATTCGTGTAGTTGCATGTTGAAAACTGTTAACAAACTGCAAAACACATTATTGACAAAATATCCATGACTGTGTATTTATCCCGTAAATGTAAATAAACACTTCTTCCACGTTTTCGTTACAATAAATAAATACAAATTCCTAATATTACTTTATAATATCTGAAAAAAAGCATAAAAACTGTAAAATTTTTATTAGTTATATCTCTTAAACCAGTGCTTAAATCCATCCCCTACTTATTTCTCGTGAGAAATTATTCAGAAGAACCTTCCCTACAATATATTCAAGTGGCGATAAAATCGGAGATGTGTTATCTTTTATGCAATTTTATGAAATAATTTAAAGAGAATAATGTTCGCTTTGTTTTCCTTAGAAAAAAGTGAAATTTGAAGAAATTTCTCATATGTAATTATATGTATATAAATGTATAATTAAAAAATTATATACATATATATATAATATATAATATAATATATACATAATTTATGTACATATATTTTTTTATATATAAACTTTCTTTCTCCCTAGTATGTATATAAAAATATCTTTTATTCATAGAACTATCGCATGATACTAGATCCGAAGCTCATTAATTAACCCAGGAATATGGTGTGCGCGTGCCACGCCGAATAGCGAAGCACGAAATAGCCATTCAGAAGCGCAACACATCATTGTAAACACTTTGCAAGAAACTCTTTACCCAGTGTATTATCACACTACCATGCACGTCGCCAAGATAACACGCTTAATGCGGCGGTCCTTAATTAGCGCCGGAGTAAAAGGAACATAACGTTCACATTCCGCAAGATCCATCGGAATCACGAAGCAGTTTTGACAGCACGCTAAAAATGTACCTTTGTGTCCTAAATATGCGAGAAATATTAATAAGATTTTGCAATAATTATATGGAGCGAAGTAAATTTGAATGAAGAGACGTCTCTCTCTTTCTCCCTCCCTCTCTCTCTCTCTCTCTCTCTCTCTCTCTCTCTCTCTCTCTCTCTCTCTCTCTCTCTCTCTCTCTCT
>JBCAUJ010000042.1:391530-400291 GCA_038406275.1 Cataglyphis albicans
ACAATTTTACATATGTGGGACACATTACGGATGTTAAACAGGATAACGCAGTTTTCCGATGACGTTTCTCTGGAGAAACATATATTTCTATAATATTCCCCCGATGCGCCATTGCAATTTTACTTATTTTGATTCACCGTGTATTACAGGATACGTTCGTGGAAAGAGAAATTTCGTTTCCTCCGACATCATTGCAGATTCCATCCGAAAAGGTGCTGAGCTTTCAGCTCGGAAAAAAAAGCGCGGAAAGAGCGAACGATTACGTGCTCCTTGTTTCAACCAATACACACCGTTAGAATCCCGATATCGGATCAATGTACTATAAATATTCGAGATTATCGTATCATTTGCCGATTATTTTCGTTAAATCGATTCTCGTTTCGCTCTCACTCGTCCTCTTTTTTTATCTCCTTCCCTCTATCTCCCTCCGTCAAATTGATTTTCGAGATTTTATCAACTTTTCTCTTTTATCAACACGACCATTTTACAACAGCAGAAAGCTTTCGTTTTACCCGCTATTATCTATCGGATATCAGGCTTTGTTATGACGGGATTAGCATTTTTCCTTCGCAACGTTCGAAAAAGAGCGGAATCTGCACGTCGTTAATCTTACACCGCGCACACCTGTCGCCAGCTGCCTAAGCTCGCAAAATGTAACAATTGCGTTAAAGCAAAATCTTTAATAGGGGAACGGGACAAAATCGATCGCGAATTAAAGTCGCGTGAAACGCGCATAAAAAATAGAAATACGATCTTATTTTCATGGTTATTGGCGTGCATTTGCCTAAATATTCAGTATTGAATGTTTGAACCGAATTTACTTGAATCCACATTGAGTGCGCGCATTCAATAATTTCTAATTCCATCTGAACGATTTCAAGCTTTACAGAATGAAATAAGCTTTTATTTTCCCATCAGCAAAATTGTAAAATTTAATCGATGTCCGATAGTTGATCCGAGTCATCGAATAATCGACGAGAAAATATATGTACACAGCTGTGAAATTTGTTTTTATGCTAAAAATATACCGATTAAAGTTTTTGTCTTAAATGTTTAATTTTGCGTTTACATGTTAACTTAACACATTGCTGTGGTGTTGATTAAACTTCAAGTGTTAAATTATTAAAACAATTGAAAAATGTGTAAAAAATAACATAATATGCACATGATTTTAATTTTACAAAATACATATGTTCCGTATTATTAGTAGGATTTATTTCAAGATTTGTCAAGATTTACGAGAAAAAAAAATGTTTAAAAAATTTTATTCTACAGTAGGAGTGAAAGTTACTGTAAACCGTCCATAAAATTTTTCCAAATTAATTTTCTTATCATTAAAAATAATTTTTTATTTTACACGAAATTTACTTCAAATCACTTCGCGGCTTGCATTTATTTTGTGTTAAAATATTGACATAGTTTAGTGGTCATCATTTAACATACCCACATACCCACGTGAAATTAACACAGAAATTGTGTGGATCGTTTGAGACAGCTGTCAAATCTAATACAAACACTTTTCAGCTGTATATATTCAATCCGACACGCGTTATGCACACGAGCATCTCTGCACACTTCTGGTGCCTGGATGCGGTGCCGCGTGAAACGCACAAAGCCGTGTCCGATACGTACGATTTCTTTCCGCGGCGAGCCCGAACGGGTCCCGATATCCGATGAAAAAGTCCGCGACAAATGAGATTACGAAGCCACCGCGGGAAAGAGCGTTATCGGGCGGCGAAAAACGGCGCACGTTCTGTAGCGCGACGTACCCGTACCGGTCCAGCGTTCAAACGCTCGTCGTTAATCGATTATCCTATCCCAAAGCGTACGAGAGAGAGAGAGAGAGAGAGAGAGAGAGAGAAAGAGAGATAGGTTTTTGCCGTCGACTGACTTAATACGAGAGTAAGTTCGCCGATACAAAATAATCCGTGGTGACAAATGTCACGGCGAGACAACTCTCCCTCTCCCCTCTCTTTTTCTCTCTCTCTCTCTCTCTCTCTCTCTCTTTCTCTCTGAGACCCGGTTCCACGGTTGTATAAATTTATAGATTCTGGCAAACGCTCGAGGGACGATCCGAGAAGATACCCACCTACCTCGAAATCGGCGATGCGCAAGACACATGACCGGTTGTTAGCCTCCTAACGAGACTTTAAGCTCCATCTGAGCGATGCCACTCGTTAACAATGGTTACCGAGAGCTATAATTACGGAGGACAATTTTAAGCCTTCCCTTTTTGTCTCTCATCAAGGAGAAATAAGATTTTTCTTGACATACGACGTACAAATTTATATACGGCAAGAAACAATAACTGCAAATCGAGGCATGATTCTTATTATTTTGGCGATACTCTAAATAAACTCTAAATATTCTTTTGCCAAACACACATTTGTTCTTATTAAATAAAGCTCAATATTGTAATGAAAATGGACCATGGTCCAAAATATACATATTCATTATTAAAATTTAATAATAAAAAGTTTGCACATTAATATAAAAGTGTTTGTAGTTCTTATTTGCCAGGTTTTCCACTTTGTATCGAAAAATAAAACATTTCAAGGTAGCAACATATTTGCTGTTTCAAGCACTGAAAATTATAGAAAAGAGGACAAATTAACTTTGTTATAAATATTTCATTGGTCACTTCTTAATTTGGTGATTTTACTTCTTCATTTCGATATTTCTTCAGAAATTTTTATTTGAAAACCAAAAAAAATTTCATAGTTGTCAGATATTATATTTATTGTATCTAATAAGTAAAATTACATTTTAAACAGCTGTTATATTTTTCACGCAAATATTGTAACAGCCGCAAAGCGCTTGGCGCTTGATACAACATTCGCCTGCTTCCCCTTCTGAGGAAATTAAATTTCGCGACATAGATACTTTGTGAGATACGAAATATGCAAATTATGAGGACAAATTTAAAAAACAAAAAAAAGGAAACCCTCATGACCAGCACTTGTGAATATGGGAAGGCGGATCTGTGAAATGTTAAAAAACATTCGTGAGACGAATTTAAAATGTATAATATATCATAAGAAGTGTATGCATGAGTTTATTTTTCGGGTGTTTATGCGAACATAAAAAGTGCATTTTTATGATGTGAAGCGAGATATTTTGCAGCCAACGTGTATGTATATAAAGATGAAGGGGTAAAGAAAACTTCAAAGGCACGCAAATTTTTCCGAGCTTTTATCAACGCGTGAGTTGAAGCTCAGATGTAAAAATTAAATAGTCTAATAAAAAAATCTATTTTCCTCTCTCGGTGCCTCTCTAAAGTTTCAGAAATGTCGCAAAAATTTTGTCAGCGCCCACTTGTTTTCTTATACTGCTCTTTTGCAAAACTGTACCAGAAAACATATACATTAGGAAATAAAAATTGCGCCTTATACCAAGTCAGCGCGTTATCGGCCAGGAACATTCATCGCGCCATTGTGGCGCTCGTCTTTTTATCCGCACGACCATTTGACGCTCGTGATATCCACTCGCTTCTTTCTTCATTCCCTTCTAACTTCGCAAACGAACACTCACTCGGATATATTACGCTCATCGTAACCCACCGCGTCCGAGAGAGAGAGAGAGAGAGAGAGAGAAAAAATCCGGGCTTTTCTGCGGGTCGATACAAAACGCGCGAGACAAAAAGCCCCTGCTTTCGGCGCAAACTCACGGAAAGGTGAAAACATTACAATTAAGCAAATTAAAATGCAGCAGCTTCCTGTCGGTCGCGTCAAATGTGCTTTTTTATTTCTGAATTGAAGACTGAAGAGTAAAGGAAAATCTTGATGTGGCTATCTTGATTGGTCAATAGTAGTATAAATACAGAATGTCCCACGACTCGACATCCACACATTAAGAGTGTGCTATTAAAATCATTTACAGTTGAAATTGTTTAATAAACATATGTTCGTAAATGCTTTCTAATAGAATTACAACCATTAAAAGTTTCGTAGACATCAGTGAACTCTGGCAAACACACGTCTATCTGGCACTATGCGATTAGGAAATCGCCTCTCATACTTCACAGCTATCTGGCTTCCATTTTCAATGCAATAATCATACATTTAATAAAAATCGGTGTATTCTTTGTTTGAGATATTACTAACTTAAAAAAAAATGTAAACAATACTAGACTGACAGAAAACATTACTAGACTGACAGAAAATGTAAGCAACAGCAGATTGACAAAAAATGTAAACAATACCAGATTGACAGAAAATATAAATCATATCATCTTAACTGAAAATGTATACAATACTAGACTGACAGAAAATGTAAACATTACTAGACTGACAAAAAATGTAAACAACAGCAGATTGACAGAAAATGTAAACAATATCATCTCAACAAAAAATGTAAACATTACTAGACTGACAGAAAATGTAAACAACAGCAGATTGACAGAAAATGTAAACAATATCATCTTAACAGAAAATGTAAACAAGACTGACAAAAAATGTAAACATTACTAGATTGACAGAAAGTATAAACAATACCAGATTGACAGAAAATGTAAACAACATTAGACTGACAGAAAATGTAAACAATACCAGACTGACAGAAAGTGTTTCCAATATTCACATCAATTTTCAATGATTGTAGTGTTCTGTTAGAAAGCATTTACGGACATATGTTTATTAAATAATTTCAATTCTAAATGACATCAATAACTTCTTTAATGTATGGACCTCAATCATGGGATACCTTGTATAATATATGATATATATAGATTCAGTTCTATTTTCATGCTTTACGCTGTGATTTAACTGCTAAGACATTACAATAGACTGAAGTGCAATTAGTCGCTGCTCGCCATCTTGGTTGTTTATATTTGTTACACTAGGACTTTCAGTCTTCTTTCCCTTTTGTCTTCAACTCCGCAGCAATACACTCCGTCTAGATATTTCCTACGTCCATAATCATGAATGAAACCTTTCGTCAATGCCGCTCTCAGCTTCCGATGTGTCCCGGGACTTCCTCAGACTGCGGCATTCGCAAATTGTTAGGTCCACGGCTCATTCTGGCATTTCCATACCTTTCAGTCCTTCCCGGGACTTGTTGGGGATGATCGAGACTCGAGGGCAAAACGATCCTGGTTCGCCGTTATGCCTCATTCGAGATGGTTCCTGATGTTCGGTATGCAATAAACAGTGGTCGGCAGATACCGAAGAGTCGCCCAACTATTTGGGCAATGCCAACATAACCGACGCGCAGAGAAGTCGGTTGAAATCGCGGTGGCGTTCGGTGTCCGTGGTCGGAGATCACGGTATCCTGGATTCTTCCGCCTCTTCCCTCTCCAACGTTATATCCCAGCGAGAACACGCTATCCGCTCAACGATATTTAGAGAATGTCTATATTTTCTCTTTTCAAAATCATTTTTGTTAATCCCGATACTATGGATACCTTTTCACTCGCGTACATATCCCGGTGCAGCTTAACACATGTTCAATGAATGTAAAGATATATTTAAATATATAATAACAATTTTTACAAAATAAAAAAAAACATATTTAATAATGTTTCTATTTTAACGTATTACGAGACAAAGAGTTTTTAATTTTAATAATCTTTTCAACAATCATATAATGATTAAAATATTACATGATAAAATTTTAAGAATTATAAAAAAGATAATTTCTTTCTACATTTTTCCCAATATAAATAAATAATTTTAAATTTTATAAAAAACAATGTTTTCTTTTTTTAATAGAAAGAGAGAATTTTAATTTGAGGCATAATTATAAAAAAATATGATGACAAAAATTGAAAACTGGCAAGAAATAATTATTTTTCTCTTTGACACTTTTATTGAGAAAAAATGTTCTCCAAATTGGTTAAAACTGGAAAGATCATCTGCGCAGGCACAGTAGTTTTTGGAAAATCCTATATATATGTGTGTATGTGTGTGTGCGTGCATGTGTATATATATATATATATGTGTGTGTGTGTGTGTGTGTGTGTGTGTGTGTGTGTGTGTGTGTGTGTGTGTGTGTGTGTGTGTGTGTGTGTGTGTTGGCGGGTGGGTGGGTGGCTGTGTGTGTGTGTGTGTGTGTTTGAGTGTGTGTGTGTGTATTTAAACTTTTCATATTGCATGTGAAGCTTTGACAGAGTTAAAATCTCAAAATGCTTCGCATAAATGTTCACTCCTTTTTCAGGAACGCTAATTAACTTTCTTTCAATATTTAAAAAATAAAGAAAGAGATCAAAAATAACTGAGACTCTTAGAAAACTGGTTGAGTGCGCAGTGAATAATTATACAGAACTCATTTGATTTTAAAGTTAATGAGCCATGAATCCTTATATAACTTTATTGCGTATATGTATATATATATATATATACGCGTTGCATTGCTTAATTCATTTCTATGAATGCATCTAAAGGAACACTCGTAATCGGGTAGTTCATTCAAAATGGCCATTAAAAGTTTGAACATAGTTGAAAAATTTGTGTTAAATGTCACAGATGTCACATGTCCCAAACGATCCACACAAATTTTTGTGTTAATTTAACATAATCTGAATATTTTAAATAGTGACGCTAATATTACGTGAATATTTTGACATAAAATAAATACAAACCTCAAAGTAAAATTAAAATAGAAACAAAGTAAAATTTAAAATAAACTTTGTGTAAAATCTACATATTTTTGATGATAGAATTAATGAATGAAATAAAAAATAACAATAAATTTCAAATAATTGAAATTGACAGTCTAATTAGTGTCACTTCTATTGTAGAATAAAATCAACATTTTTTTTTCTGTGAATTTTAATAGACAAATCCTGTCGTTAATAATACGGAACATATTTATTGTGTAAAATTAAAAATAGGTGCACTGTACGTGTGTTATTTTTATATTTTTTTTTCAATTGTTTCAATAATTTAACACTTAAATTCAATTAACACAATTGTAATATGTTAAATTAACACATAAATGTGTTCAATATTGAAAAAAAAAATTTTAACCGTCATATTATTTAACAAGAAAACCTTTCCAACTGTCAACGCATCTCTCAATTTCGCACAATAAATGCAAATAATTACTTTACTACTTAACTATCGACATCGCTCGCGCACGGTCGTTATTTCCGGCTCGCATCGTCGTCATTCTAATATGTCATAATCCAATCTATAACGGTATGAGCCGCGAATAAAGCTCCCGGTCTTTTCGCTCCGATTGATCGGATTAATGCGGGAGACCGAAGAAGCTTGATCGTTAAAAATGCTGCCGAAGCTGGCGCGCGGCGTGCGGGCCACGGAATTTTTCATGCTCGCGGGCGCAAAAAAAAAAAAAAAGAGACATTAATCCCGTCACGATAAACAACTTGGGACCACGTCGGGTGGAGGGGGTAGCGAGGGGGGTAAAAACGAGCGAACCGACACTCTCGGGACGGGACACCGCGGCGCACGGTTGGATTACGGCCGTGCTCGCCTATCGACGACGCGATACTCGCCACGAACGAGGGGGTGGACAAGGGAGGAGGGGAGGGCGAGCGGGAGAAGGGGGCGCGCGATGCGACGCGACGCTGATTTATCATGCCTCGACGTACGACGTAGACGGATCGAGGACGCTCCGGGATAAAACGAATCGCCTGCAATTGGCGGTGGCAGTTTGTGAGTTGTCGCGCGACCGCGCACAATAGAGGGAGAGAGATAGCATTGTTTACGTTCCCTCTCTCTCTCTCTCTCTCTCTCTCTCTCTCTCTCTCTCGCTCGCGCGCGCGCGTTACTTTACCCGGGAGACAAATAAAACTCGGTTAATAAATAAATGCATAACTATATATAGAGCGCGAGAGAGCGACGAGCGAGCAAACGCTCTCGACAATTTATTTTCTCTGATCCCCTCGCTCTGTATTAACTGCCCTGTCGAGTTTTCCATCGTTGGCGCTCGTCTCTCCTTCGTACTGACTTGCTCGAGAAAAGTAATTAACTACGAACGTAAGAAAAAAGTCTATTTCATTAAAATATTTTTGCTCCTTACACTCAGGGATCATTTTTTTTTTTTTTTTTTTTTTTTTTTGATGCTACGTAAAAAGCTAGTAAATTAATCCATATAATAAATAAGTGTAAGAAAATGTACGCAGTACAATTTCTATTGTATATTTATATAACTTAATCGTGAAACAAGTTGTTCGGTTAATCCACTTTTCTGTAATATTCGAACGATTTATATACAGAATGATCCCGTTCATTTAAATATATTCTCGCAATTTTAATAAAAGAATACTTTATCACGATATTTTAAGCAATAGGAAGGATTAAAATTAGGGAATTCATAGTTTCAAGTTAAATTTTGTTACATGTCTATCAGCGTGAAAAGGGGTTGATGATTAACTTTATTTCTTTCAATGAAATGGCGTTTTTATAATAAAATTTAAAGCTCTATAGTATATTAGAATTTTCTATATAATTCAATAATATAATTTTATTAGAGACAAATTTTAAAGAAAAAAGTATAATAAACTGCACATGTGTGTATGTACAGGATGTCCTAAACCACACGTACACCCCTTTTCTTTCAAAAACTAAGCATTTTAGAGAAAAACGTTTTGGACATTTTGAAAAATTGTATGGTTTTAAGGGGAACATAAGACGGTGTCATTGGTTTGACCTTGGATGGTATCGTTAAGGTCAAGTGAAGAACATCTTTAATTTCTTAATCAAATCCTCTATTTTTTATTGCATATTCTTATAGCTTATGTCAAGAGCTTTCCAAAACACTATAATAAAGTATTTTTTCATTAAGAATTTTTTGAGTTATT
>JBCAUJ010000042.1:403389-417477 GCA_038406275.1 Cataglyphis albicans
ATCAACTAATGCCTTTATCGCATCTTTGTCAGCTTCGAAAAAACGAAATGACTTTCCGAACAACCCAATATAATTTATATATATATATATAATTAATATAATTTATATATATATAATTAATAAATTATAATTTGTAATATATATACACTGAGAACAAAAAGTTGTTGACTTGACTAAATATGTTGAACTGATTATTATTTTTTTAATTGAAATATTTGAGTATTTAAGTGAAATACGTCATGTTAAATTAAACATGTCGTATGTAACTTAAATATTTAACTATTATCTAATTTAAAAAATTATGTCAAATAAGTCTGCAGAATAAGCTTTATCTTATCTCAGCTGATCTTATATTTCTTGTCTACGTCTTTATATTTTTACATCTTACATCTCATTAGGGTGATCGCACGCTGGCAAGTGGAGCAAATTTCCAAGACGTTCCCAAAATTCGAAGATCAGGAGTTTCATTAGAAACAATTGGCTGCGCGAGCTGATGATGAACGATACGACGTCTTCGACACGAAAAATGGTAATTTCAGGTAATAATTCCGTCTGCTCGCTTACCGCGTAACGTGCGGAGGTGAGCGGCAATCGTCTGTCTGCGGCGATATCCGCCGACGCTGACTTATCACGCTTCGACGGACGACGTAGACGGATCGGAGGGGGGGGGGGAGAGGGGGGGGAGCAGGGGGTTTCGAGGGCGCGTACGCCGTAAGGACGCGGCGTGATAAAACGGATCCCTAAAACAACCCCCAGCCAGCCAGCCAGCCCGCCCGGCAACTTATCGCGACAAATTGTCGCGTATTCATTTACATACCGCGTCGTCTCGCGGGAAACATCGGTGGATCTACGAATTTATTCGCATGAATCTCTTACGTTTCACTGCGCACTTTGATACGCATTCTGCTACGGTGAGTGCGATTATTTTTTCATATATATGAGACATTCTCGTAATGCATCTCGAAATTTAAAAGCTCTCATGTTTATACAGGATATCCTAGAATTACCGATTAATTTTAGGTGGCTACAAAAAACACCAATACACCAATAATTTTAGCCAATAAATCCGTGTCGGCAAATCAGCTGTTTTGATACCAGAGAAACGTCAAAAACCAACGAGGAAACGTTGAAAATTCGAAAATTCTGATTTTGATAAAACTTCACACACATGTTATTATTTTTATTATTTATCTCTATATCTCTTAGCCACATTGATAAAATATTTAAAAAATAATTTTTTTTTCAACGACTTTCATCCTTTGATTCGCTGGTGCCAAAATGGCGGGGCCAATTTGCGAACGTGGGTTTATTGATAAAATTGATTTGGCTTTTGATGATGGCTCTTATAATCGCCTGAAATTTCTCGGTTTAATTCTGAGACATCCTGTATATGCGTGGTACATCCTCATGTACAATACTCATATACGAAAATGTTTATCATATACTTATAGTTTCGCAAATCTCGAATGCTGCGCACGTTTCGCGTCATAATACCACGGAGGAAAATGTAAAATATATTGCGTCAAAAGGATTAAGTCTCGAAAGCGTAGAAATGTATCGCTGAAATTGCGGCGCCAAGCACCGTAGCGGATTCGTAAATAGCCGAGCGTACGCGCTCGTGAAAGAAGGAGGGGGACGAGAAGGGAGGGGGGGGTGGGGGGTGGGGGAAGGAGAACTCATCGTCGTCGTTTGCACGACGTACGCGAACGGGTTAGCGTGAAGCTGAAGAACGAGGCTGCCGGCAAAGGCACTTTGTTCTTCTCGCAGCTCGTATTCTTCTCCCGCGGGTGCCGAGGCGCCCCGCGTAACGTTTGTCACGAAAACAGCCGTGAAATGTATGCGCTCCCATTCGCCGGGGTGGCAGTTCCTCGACGGAGTTCCTTAGTCATTTCCCTGCCGGGTGGAAGAGGGAAGAAAGAGAGGGGGAGGGATGAGGAGGACCGTCGGTTCCGGGGGTGCTGGGCAGGAGGGGGGAGGGGGGGAGGGGGACACGCGCTCGGCATAACACAAAATTTCCCCTCTTTTCTTCCCTTCTCTCCCTCCCTCCCCCCGCCCCATCCCTTCTTCTCTCGCCGTCGCTAAAATATTAACTCCATTACGCGGCGACACGGCGCCGCTAGTCGTTCGGCTGAGATCGCTCTCTATTTCTCGAGAAACAAAAACGGCGTCGAGTCCGGACTCGCTCCGTCGCGCGTATCCCCTTCGAGAATGGAACGTTTCCACGATGAATTCGAGAGCAGATCCATGCGCTCTGACACAATGGCGTAGTCGGCTAAGCGTGAACACTCGATGCTCGCGGTGTATCTCTCTCCTCCGCAATTCTGAATTAAATTATTAGTTTATATATACAGGATGATTCTAAATAAGTGCGACAAATTTTAGGAGATGATTCTCGAAAATTAAGGAGGGGTCTTTCATGTGAACATGTACCGCTGTATCGCTCCCTGATGAGTTATACTCCTCCAAAAGGGAAGATGAAAATTAGATTTTTATTTTTTTTTCTCAAATTTTAATTTTTCTCAAATAAATTAGAAAAATGAAATTTGGTGAAAATTTTCAACCAGTGAAAAAGAAAATTTATTCATATTTTTTTAATTCTTCCGTATCGTTATAAGGGGATGAAACTTTACTCTTAATCAGCGGCAACTTTATTCTCATTCTATTTAATTTTTATTAGAATTTTTTTTTCACGGATCGAAATGTGATCATTTAAAAATAAGCGAGAAAACTTGATTCCTTTAGAAATTTTTTTGTTTCTTTTATTTTTTTCGTAAAATCAATCAGTTTTCAAGAAAAAAGTACATTACCATGCACGGCACAATGACAAATGGCATAGATTTCGAGTTACGAGTTAAATTTTAGAATAAAAAAAGCAAGCGAAACAAAATTATAATAAATATATACAATCACACTCCTTCCTCTTTGAGGGAATATAACTCTTCAGGAAGAAATATAGGAATATATGTTCATATGAAAGATCCTCGATAAAAGAATCATTAAAAATTTTTCGCACTTATTTCGAATCACCCTGTATATATGAATAAATAAATAATTTTTTTGACAATATTAATTTCAAATAATCGCTTTTTAGAAAATACGTTTTAAAACCGATATTTTTGAAAAAAATAAAAAAAAATATAATAAAATAATATAAAAAAATAAAAAAAAAAAAATATAATTACTTATGACGAGACAGAACCTGATAAAAAAGGTACTCTCGAGAGCGCAAGCGTGGACGTATCATTTCGCAGGAGCATTTTGGCAGAAATTTTGCAGGAATCCGAAGCCATATTGCGAGCATCTCGCCGCGCCACGTCTTCCGATATCTATCCCCGTATTAAAGGCGCAAGGAGGTATAGAGTTACTTTGTACGAGGGAACCTATCGCGGAGATATTGAAAACGCCAAAGCCTCGGATTGTCGTTGTAAGGATGACGATGACGACGACGATGCGTTCCTTATTCGAAGCAAGCGACGAGAGGATCGATGGAACGTAATATTTTTTGATTATTGGTAACCGGAGCAATCCCCAATACGTCCATTTGAATATATTTACAAAAAGTAGTCGCCCGCAAAAATGTCTTGCTCGTAAACTCGCTCCTAAATGCGAGATTCTTATTTGGCTTATGTCATTGCATTGCTGTATTATATTATAATTATGATGCATGAGCGAGGAGTATTATTTTTCATGGTTCAACGAGACGTGACAGATGTGATAAAGGCTGATAAATTATGATTGCTTCGACAATGAAGAATGTCAGCTTTAGAAATTGTGCGCAGGATATGTACTCGAGTGCATATTTTCTCACATTATATTATTTTTTCGTCTATAATATAATGTTTAATAACACGAGGGAGAAACGATGTGTCTTTTATTTTTATAAACATTTATTAGTCTTTGATTGGGACGTCAATCATGTTAAAAGTAGAAAACAGCTTCGTCCTTTTTATTATTCCATAGAGATTATCTTTGCGGCTACACTGATTCGCACCTTTCTCGCGCATTCGATGATTCATCAAGGTGTTGCCATCAAAAATAAATCTGTGCACATTGGCTTTTATAGGATAACGTAAAGGCGGGCTTTAAGCCGAGTTAATTAACGCATTATAGCGAATGCGCTACAAGCCATGTGCGCAGTTTTTTTTTTGCCACGAAGTAAAAAGTGCGCTCGCATTGGTAGCATGACGCCGATGTGACATAAGAAAAATCACGTAATAATTAATTACTCAACTATTAATTATTCACCGCGAGTTTTACCGACCAGGTCGGACGATTTTAAATAATCTCGGAAATAGAAATTCTTGAAAAGCAGGTAATATAATTATATAATAAATACATTTTTATTATATGTTATTATTTTTTATTATATTATAAATATATTTCTATATTATATGAGCGATCTGTATAAAAATAACAATTTTTTTTATTAAACTATTAGAGAGAGAGAGAGAGAGAATAGCTAAGAGAGATTTAATACCATAAGGTTTACAGATATCGAATGGAAAAACATATATTTTTTTCTTTTTATATTCATATAGACGTAAAAAATATTTTGATGCTCTGAAAAATAATCTTCTCCGCACAATGTTTCTCTCAAGAGCTTATTACACATCGATAAATATTCGACATGCAATTTCGTTTCATTTACGATAAGAAAAGCAAATCTTTGATATGTCCCACATCGATGATGAGAGCTCAAAAAGAGTGATTCTTTTCAACTTACACAATCGTCCCTCCACCCAAAATGTAAATGCGGATTGCCGAGTTCCGATTCCGAACGGCTCCGATGGCAATTACGACGAGTTACATTCGCACCCCATTCTTCGCGCTTCCATAAAACGCGACCGGGACAACAAAAGCCGATCATAAAGCTGTCTATTTCAAAGAGGAAGGACGATCGGCCGTCGGGCTGGATAGGAGGAGAGGAAAGAGTAATCTCGGTACGCGCATCGACTTCCTCAGTGCGATAAATGGGAGGACAGATATTCGCAGATACGCGTGTATATATGTAATACACGCCTCACCGACACACATACTAGACGCTACTTTATACCCTGAAACTGAGCGACGATCGATACCGGGCGTTAACACGATAACCCGTTGCCGCGATGCTGGCCGGACTCGAATGACGTTCAGAGATTATTGGAGATTCCGTTATAATGAGTTTGCGTATATAGACAGTGATCGGTCCCGGGAGTGGCGAATGAGGCCGATCCCGCGATGCGGTCCGCCAACTTTTGTCAAGTTACCGGTAAGTAATTTTCGCTAATTAATTACCAGGCCTTAACCCGTCTCCTGTCTCTGTAATCTTACGGCGGAATTCAAGTTTTAAATTAAACTCGATCCAACGTCCTCTCTCGCGCGCTGTCCGTTCTTCGCCTTCCTTATCATCGCCTTATATCGTGATAAAATGCGCGTGTCAGACGCGGCTCGAAATTTTTCGAAGAAAATAAAGTTTTATTTTTACTCGAAGGAGATGTTCTTTTTTCGAACAAAATTATAATTATAATTTAATGTTATCGATGTTTCTCCAAACTCAAACCTGTCAATCATTTTAATTGTGTACGATTTCAATGACCTTGACATATGTCATCAAGTACACGCTCCCGAGTAACTTCGAAAAGTTTTAGCCGTCGCTTGTTGTTTATTAAAAAGTTATTAACAAAACAGCTTATCAAATCAAACGTAATTTTTTGATTTGATTAATATTAAGAAGTATATACCTACACACAATATATATGGCATGTGTATTTATTATAAAGTAAAAGGGTTAGGAAATGGGCTGAGTTGCTTCCAATGCTTCCTCAAAAAATCCCCCAAAAAATCTAACCTAATCCAAACCTAATCCTAATTTAAAATTAGAAATTAGGTCGAGTTAGGTTGGCCTTTCTTTTAGGTTAGATTTCGGCTCCGCCCCTCCCCCGCCAACCTTTTCACTTTATAATAAAATAAAATTATAAAATACTTTTTTTTTATTTCACCTATGAGCAGAGAAGATTTACAACGTTTTAATATGTATTTGTAAATTCATTTACGAAGAATAAAAACAAATACAGCGTGTATTGAAAGCAATATTATGATTACTATCGAATATTTCACCAAATATATATTTCTTCTTAATGTACATGGTGTCAGAAAATTACGTTCCCTTCGTTAAAGTATTTTGTTAATAATACATTTGTTAAGTTATTTTGTCAATAACTTTCTAATAAGCAATAAGCGACGGCTTTTAAAACTTTTTGAAAGTTATTCAGAAGCATGTCCTTGACAACATATGTCAAGGTCATTAAAATGAGTGATTTTGTCCCTAATATGCATAATTACTATCATTTGGCATATCAAAGCTATACAAAATCATTGATATTATTTTAAGAATATAATTTCTTCATGTTAAAATAAACTTAATAACCATAAATAAATATAACTACAACATAAATGATTGAAATTAAAAAAACACGAATAAATATAATAAATATATTAAATTAATACATTAAATGTAAAAGTCTAAAAATTGTTCATCAAGACTTTAAATACGATGGCTGTTCTATAGATTTAGAATCAAGTTAAAAGCTGTGCAAAAGGCGAGCATCGCGCAAAACAATATCGTCATTATCGTTCCCATTTTGGCTTGATGCTTCCGCGTCCTCCGCATTCAATGACGCTCGACCGGATGACTGTTGCTCGTGTACTTCAATGGACGGCCAGGAAATGGCGATGTGTGTAGCAACGCGTACTCGACGAGCGCGCCGAAATATTCGCTTTTGCCCTAACACGCGCATACGAGCTGCACGTGTTGCATGAAATCGGTGCAACGTTTGTCGTCAAGCTCTCGTCGCTCGATGCTCGTTGTACATCGTGTCGATCGGTTATCGTTGCTATTTTAACGTAGCAAATCTCTTAATTATAACGCGTGAAATCTTTTACTCTTGTTCAATGATTAATGATTCGACGATAGAATGAATAAAGCGCTTAATCCGATATTTAACGCCGAATACTCGCTCGTGTCCTATTAATCTCGCCATTCCGCCGTCATCATCGATTAAATATATCCACGAATCAATCACGCGCGTGTATGTGTGTGTGTGTACATCTACATGTGCATATTTCTGGAAGTAATAAAAAAAATCTGCGATTCAATCCAGCAATTTCAGTCCTCGCGGAATTTTTTTCATAGAACGTATTTGAAATCTATATAGTATATATATATACGCGATAAATCCGGGCTATAATCTCGATATCGGAGCGCACGTGCGCGGCCGTTTAGGTTGCGGCTGGAGCTGGTATGTCTAATAAAAATCGCGCTTCTCCCCGTCTCGATCTCGGGCGATGTCGTATTTATTTATCCGGTCGTGCGCGGATGATAACGACGCGAGCTTTTCGCTCATTGTTAGCGATGCTGGGATACGGCGCTATGAAAACTACGTTATTTGTATGCCGTGAGCGCGGTCGCCTTAACTGCGACAATACTTTTCCCGAGCCCCAAGGGCAGGCAGTGGGACGGAAGAAATATGGGAAATGGCCGGGAATCAAGGAAAGGTCATGACTCCCTAGCCTCCGAATTAGAAGAATTAAGTAAAGAGGCAAACTCCCTTATAAAGAGATTTCGCGCAGTCGAATGGAATACGAAAATGCCAGCGACGTGTTGGGATGCAATTAGAGCTGCATATCAATGACGCGGATTCGTTTAATTTTATTTTACGTATCGACAAGTTTTATTTGAAAAATGTCAATTTTATTGATACAGCATCACGTTAATGTTTGCAAAAATTATCTCTTTAAATTTGGATAGATGTCTATCCAAAGCTTGTGAAAAAATTCCTTGAGTATTTTCTGATTTTTTAGATAATTTTTTCAAAATTCCATGTAAAATTAGAGAATTTTTAAATGGAACTTTTTAAAATAAATTTCTTTTTTTTTTTTGTGTGCGTTTTCTAATGCTTTTCACTTATACAAAGAAAAAATAAACTACTTAAATTTTTAATATTAAATTTAAAAATCTATTGAAAAGAAATGAAATGAATGACTTTTGATAAGCATTTTTCACTTGCAATAATATTTTCATTTTTAATCATTAGTTGTAAGAGTTATAATAAAAATACTCACAATCAGTATTTTTTGCTATGACAATATAATCAAAAAGAGAAAGATATATATTTATATTAAATTTGAAAAATTCACCGATCAGAGAGAATTTTTGAAAAAATTCCCTGAGTTCGAATAAAATTTCACGAGAATTCTTTGATCTTTCAAGATAAAAACGAAATCCTTGAGAATTCCAAGTTTTCTAAATTCTTCCGAGGCATAGACATTACAATTTACATTACAAAAAAAAAATAATCCATATAAAATAATGTGTATATTCACGATATAATGGAATATAATTCTCTCGACAGAGATAGATTTCTCATCATCATAAATAATAAGAATACGCCGATACCTATCGCTTTCCAACGCGCTCATTAGCTCACATATTTTAATTAATAACGCAAAAACTATTGCGAATTTTGCAAAATGGTATAGGACTTTTCAAATCAGTTTGGTTCAATCTACCTTCACACTTCGGGTGTGTCAAAATTTTTAGGACACCCTGTATACATATATATATGGAAAATAAAAATAAAAATAAAAGCTTTTAAAGATCATCTTTCCCTCCTAGAGTGCGATTTAGTTGGGTCACATGGAGATAGATAAGGGAACAGGACGTGAAAAGTGGTAAATCATGTTTTTTACAGTTGATTTATAAATAATTCATTGCAGATAATAAAATATTTCAGAAAATCATAAATAACTGTTTTCACAACAAATAGTAAATTTATATCTAAATGCAATATATTATTTATTGTTAAATCAATTATCAAATCAATTAAAATCTAAAAACATCTCAATTATATTCATTTCATCAAATATTTATTTTAATAACTTATCAATGGTTGTTTTATCAAAAAACCGTCAAGATTGTGTATTTTTTATCGTATGTATATATATATATATATATCCAAACATACGCGTACGTGACACATGATGCATATACCATGTACGGCGGAGATTCTCAACGTAACGATATCTCCGCAAAGATAAGCGATGAATTTGCGCAGAGAGAGAGAAAGAGAGAGAGAGAGAGAACTTAGATTTACTTATCTCTTCCTTCGCGATGTACATGCATATTTCACAACTGATATCCGTACGAATGCGTAACGCACGTGCGCGAGCAATCACCCTTACGTAATCACGAAGTACGCAATACGCACACACACACACACACACACATACACATGTGTACACCTACGCATAGTTATACGTACTTACCGTGGAGAGATAATCGGCGAGGTAGGGCACATGCGCTGATTAGTGAATATCTTGGGTGAATATCTTCCTCTTCCTCCTTCTCGCGTCGCCATGAAAGCCGGGCTCTCATTACGCTAACAAAATTCTCACATTTTCCGCTAAATGTTCCCTTCGTGTTAATGAACGACTTATCTTCATATTTGCTGTCACCATGTGCACGAAGCCCGGGGAGCTCGTTTAGAGAAGTTGAGTTAGCCCGCTAACTGTAGCGGCCGCGGAATTAATTGAGAGACCTCTCCTCTCCCCAGGCTTATATCTCGTTATACGAGTAAATTCTGAATTCTGGTAACTGCTCATCGGAGTCTGAAAACGAGCCGCGGCCAGGGCTCTGCGCATTCAGCAATAGCCATGAGAAATAATATCTGGCAGCGTAATTGCTTTTTAAAAGCTCGCGCGCGTCGCTTTCGCGGATTTTGCCCGCGTAATTGTTAATGACTTTTTTAATGGCGGAAAACCGCCGTTTTCAAACTGACCCGTAAAATTTTCTCCTCGTCGTCTATGGTAATAATCTTTTAATTCGAGCGCAATATAAAAAATATCTATCATCGTGAAAGAAAAAAAAAAAATATATATATATATATATATTATTGATAAAAAAGTAATATAAAAAATAATCTTTTTTTTCAGCCAAAAAAAAATGTCCATCGCAATTACTAATCTTTCACGATACGTTTGTAAATTAAATAAAAATTAGAATTGATTAGTTTATATTAATTGTAATAAAATCGGTCACGTTATGCCACTTATTATTTGTGGCGAATTAAAAACATTGCGTTTTCACGTTACGAGTTGCGAGAAAAAATGTGGCCAAACAAAATTTATAATATTGTACTCGTAGCACGTAACAGACAAATAAATGCCTTCGGACAATGTGAGAAATGGGGGCGGAATGAGAGAGAAAGCGGAGGATAATTAAGAGGTTATGTACACGACGCTGTTACAAATCCATGAGTCCTTTATTAAGAAATACTGCATCGTTCCGACAATATCGCGAAATGGTAGGTACGAATATAATCTTCAAGCTATGAGAGCTTCGACGCAGCCTCCTTCTCGAGCTGTCGACTTTGCTCGGAGCGCGTTTTCCAAGGCGGCGTTCCGGAGTTTTGACATCGGATTCGAGCCGAAGCAGAGCGTAAAAGTACCACCCCCCCTCCTGCCTCGCCCCTGCCCACGAGGTTTGTAAAACTTTAATTACATTTAAATATAAGTATGCCACGCACGGGAAGCCACCTATCCGGGAGAATGCGGCGCTACCCTTTTATCCACCCCTTCCCCCCCCCCCGCCCTCCCCCTCGGCGCTTTGGCGAGGGTAGTCGTCGCACCGTCCGATTGCGTCGCGACCGCGAAGCAATCGAATAGAAATGCTTAATCGTCGATCGGCAATTTATGCTTGGCGAAATTTGCGGCTGAAGGCGAAAGGAAGGCGCGTTTCAATGCGCGTTTTCTTCCCCTTTCTGCCTCCTTTTTCTTTTCTTCCCGCGACGCGGCAACCGCTCGGAGCGATAAATATCTAAATTCGAAATTGTTTAATAGAGAAGACTGCGTGTTTCACGGATAGATTATTAATGACGTATTGCTAATAATTTTAAGTTTGTCTCCTTATAAAGATAGATATCTATAAGATAGATACAAGATATAGGTGAGAAGAAAATATATTTAATAGAGAAATAATCTGTAAATTCATCAATATCAGAGAACGTAATCTCTATTTTTTTTACACTTTATGTGTATAGAAATTTATTGCATAGGGTGCGGAAAAAATATCGGGATCCTATAATGTCTCAAGAGGAATAGTTTTGGAGAAAAATGTTAAATACAAAAGTTTTTGGGTTTTGAAAGAACTATCTGATTGATCAACTAGATTCTGAGTCCGGAATCTAGTTTAGGCCTAGCAAGAGCCCAAATCGATTTTTTCAGGTAGGAATCCATATTTTTTTTCATGAATTTAAGTTCAGGACATGTTTTTACATCTGATACAGTCGACAAAGATTTGGGTCCGCGACCCCTTTTCGGCCCAACGTGGAGCTTGTGCTTCAAAATCTAATACCTTCTTTTAAACAGAAAAATGGAATTTTTTATCAAAAAACTTATTTTTTTGGGTTCAAAATGTATTTCAGACCAAAATGTTAGATATAAAAACATATCCTAAATCTAAATCCGTGATAAAAAATATGGGTTCCTATTTAAAAAAATGAACTTGGTGCCCAAACTAGACTTCAAGCGTAAAATCTAGTTGTGACCAGTCAGATAACTCTTTCGATATCCAAAAACTTTTGTATTTAACATTTATATTTTGCATTTCCAAAACCTATTTCGTTCGAAATATTTTAGAGCCTGCGCTTTTTTCGCATCCTGTATATTCTGAGATGAATACTCGGAGCAATATAAAGGAAAAAAATATTTAATACTAGTTTATATAATTCTCTACATTATAAAAATAATAAAAAAGAGCAAAATGGAAAGAAATTTTCCACAAACAATATGTCCATTAAAAATTTAAAAGAATTGTCCACAAACTTTTATTTGCAGCCAGTAATAATCTTTAAAAAAAAATATAAATTATTAGCGACACGCCAACACTTTTTATTCAAATAAGTTCAATCTTCCTATAATATTCAGATATTTCGCATAAATACAAATACTAGATAAGATTAAAGTGCTCGGATATATTCGAGAATTGTTCAAAAGAGAGGAAGGGAGGGCGAGAGGAAAAGAGAAGAAAAATTATAAAATTTTATATTATTTGTTAGAACAATAAAAGCTCATCAGATTTAGCAATAGTTAAGAAAAGTAAGAAATTGATAGAAAATAAATAAGAAGAAAAATAGATAAATTCAATTAAAAAAGAAATAGATTTTTGATTAAAAAATTTTTAGCTATTATTTATTTAGAAAAGATTTTGAGAGTGAAAGAAAGAGACAGATTTTCTTTATTTATTTTTATATAATTCAAAAACTATCATTTTATACATACCCGAGTATATTATAATTGTAAAAACATCGGCTGGAAATTTCTCAAAGTACCTGTTACCAATATATTCTGTTATTAAAAACATTTAATATGGAATTTTAATTAGAAAATGCTGTTCTCGATGCATTTGTATAAAGCGTTCTTGTTTACGTTTTTCGCGTATTTCAATTTTTTCTGCCTATTATACTAATATACGAATTATCCGAATTACGTCCAAATAACTGGAATCATATACTTTGAATAATCGTATTACACAAATATTTCGATCTCCGAATCGATTTACGGCGACGTGCGTCTGAACATATCCGGAATATATCCGAGTACTTTTATATCCGGTACCCTCTCGGATTTGACAACACTCACTTGAAAACGGCTCGTCGCGTACAGCCGACAAACGTATGCCACACCAAAACACGACGGAACGAAAACGCGCCTGAACAATCTCGATGGCGCGACAAGGAGAAGACGGAGACACGACAGAGATATAGACAAAGTAGATGATGACACATCGGGCGACGTTGGCGCCGGTATCGCTAGATACGCGTTCGCCGCGTTAACTCGGATGGCCGAGGCCACCTCCTAGACCGATCCGATCCGACCGGCCCGATCGATGGTGTATCCCGACCGGATTCTGCCGGGGAGAGTAGACGCGGAGACCGTCGTGGGTGAGCCGACGCGCGGGGCGTAGCCCCCGGGATGCTCTCGTGCCGTTCATCCTACCGGTCGTTCAGGACCTCGGCGCAGATCAGCATTGACAGCAGATGCAACGCCAAGTAGGGACGCACGATGGAGTTTGCCGTGGACGCCAGTGGGTAAGCGTAGGACGAATAGCATTCCCTGCGAGCGTAATACATACACATGCATATACAAGATATTACGTAATGAAACTTTAATAACGTGTCGCGATTATTTCATGATGGGGTGTCTACTCGAATCCTGTAAAAAATTTCCCTGGAAATTCCCTGATATTCCAAGTTTTTCTTCAAAATTCTAGGTAAAGAGAACATTTCAAATATTTTCTGATGCAATTTTCTAAAATAAGTTTTTCTATTGTACGTGTTTTCTAATGTTTTTCATTCATCTAAAGGAAAAACAGTAAGCTACTAGTTTCAAGTGCCGGATTTACAAGTGTATTGAAAATAAAACTGAATAGCTTTTGTTAAGATAAAATTTTTTAGCTTGTATAACATTTTTATGTTTTATCACTAAAATAAAGAATATGTATATTTAATATTTTGTTACGACAATGAATATATAAACAGAGATAGATATATATTTATAATATATTGTAAACACATATAATTTACAACATGACTTAGGCGGATTGTTTATTTCTCACAGTATAAGAGTAAAATTCACAGTATAAGAGTAAAATATCAAAGAGTTTTCTTTAATTTTCTAAGTCCCAACAAAATTCTATAAAAACTCCCTAATTTTTTCAGAAAGTTTGAGTATAAAAAAATTCCCTGAAAATTCCTGATTTTTTCAAGTATAAAAAAATTCTTTGAAAATTCCCCGATTTTTCTAAATATAAAAAAATTCCCTAAAAATTTTTGATTTTTCCAGATATAAAAAAATTCTTTGAGAATTTCCTGATTTTTTCAGATATAATAAAAAATTCTCTGAGAAGTCTCTAATTTTTCCAGGTATAAAAAAATACCCTAAGAATTTCTGATTTTTCCAGATATAAAAAAACTCTTTGAAAATTCCCTGATTTCTCCAGATATAAAAAAATTCTCTGAAAATTTCCTGATTTTTCCAGATATAAAAAAA
>JBCAUJ010000042.1:417577-453260 GCA_038406275.1 Cataglyphis albicans
TTCCAGATGTAAAAAAATATTCTAAAAATTTCTGCTTTTTCGAGATGTAAAAGAATTCTTTGAAAATTCCCTGATTTCTCCAGATATAAAAAAATTCTCTGAAAATTTCCTGATTTTTCCAGATATAAAAAAATTGCCTGAGAATTCCTGACTTTTCCAAGTATGAAATTCTCTGAGAATTCCCTGATTTTTCCAGATGTAAAAAAATATTCTAAAAATTTCTGCTTTTTCGAGATGTAAAAGAATTCTTTGAAAATTCCCTGATTTTTCCAGATATAAAAAAATTCCTTGAGAATTCCAGGTTTTTTATGTTTTTCCAGGGAGTAAACACCCTATTTCACGTAAAAGAAAGTGCCACTTGGCTTGTCTGCTCGAGCCACTAAAGTAACGATCGCGGAGAGAAGATAGTTTCACAGACGCGGTGATCGTTTTGTGTGCTTTGGAAGCGTATGCGTTTATGTACAGCTATAACAGACGGGATCCAAGTTTCGGCTTGTCGTCGAATCTTGTCGCAAGTCTCTCCGAAGCTTCCCGCGACCTCGGGAAGTTTCGGGACAAACTGACTGGGTAACTCGGGACCGGATGCCAATCTCGATATTGCGTTCTTGTTATCTTCTCACGCGATGTGGCGATTGAGGAGGGAAAAAAGGAAAAAATACTTCTTTATTCCGTCGATAACACATATTTTCTTGATCGCAACATTTTACCCGATGCATAATGCATTTGCCTCGCTTTTGCGCCAAGTTGTTTCAAAATATATCTTCGCGACATTTGTGCGTTTCTACAACATTATTTTTGCAAACGCTCAGTCACGAGTCGAAATGTTACGACCACGTCTCGCTAATACGAAATTGCTCGCAACTTTGAAGCATCACTGCGCTAAACCAGACTCTCAGCTGAGAATTCTCTAAAATCTTTGAGGCTCTTCCAAGACTTTGCGAGATTACATGACGCTTTCAAACTACGAGGGCTTTTACGGTGCTTAATTTACAAAGAAGACGTCCCGTCGTCTTTTCGAATATTGAAAAGTGCAGTAATTCCTCTCTATCCGTCTTTACGTTTATCTATCTTCGCGCCGACATTTATCTAGTCTGTTATTGACTTGATTCACTTTACAATTTTAAACGGTCGAGACAAGTCTTTTAAGCTTTAATCTCCGTCTTTATTCGTTTTTAACATGTCAGACTTTAAGCAGTATTATGAGGAATCATGTTAATAATTTATAAGCGTATGTAAAAGATTGTTATAAGTTGATGATTAGATCAGGGTGTCTATCCAAAGCTTGTAAAAAAATTCCCTGAGAATTCTCTGATTTTTCAGAGAACTATAATTCAAAATTACAGGTAAAGAAATTTTCAAATAAAATTTTTTTAAATAAATTTGTGTGTGTTTTCTAATGTTTTTTTACTCTTACAGAGAAAAAATGGACCACTTAAATTTTAAATATTAAATTTAAAAATGTCCTGAAAAGAACTGAATGATTTTCGTAAGATAAATATTTTTCATTTGCATAATATTTTTATTTTCGATCATTAATTGTAAGAATTGTAATAAAAAATGTGTACTCAGTATTTTTTGCTATGACAATGAACATATAATCGAAAAAAGAAAGGTATATTTGTATAATGTATTTAAATTTTTGTGATAATTTACAATCATTAGCCAACCAGATGCATGAAATATAAGAACAAAATGATCAAAGAGAGAATTTTTGAAAAAACTTTCTAAATTCAAATAAAATTCCATGAAAACTCCTTGCTTTTTCAAGATAAAAACAAAATTCCTGAGAATTCCAAATTTTTTAGGTTTTTTTAGGAAGTAGACACCCTGTAATATATATATATATATATATATATATATATATATATATATATAATTTCTTGCAAATATATAGCTTTTTTAGATTTTTTTCAATAAATAATAGATTATATCTATACGATCATTATTAATTCTCGTTGGACTCGCGTGTTATCAAAAGAGTGTTTGTTTAATCTATTTAATTAATTCGTTAAAAGAAGGTTAAAGTATCCTTTAATTAATCATAAAATTGCACGGTTATACTGCATAAAGTATTATCAATTGCGTTACATTAATAATTCACAAAATGAAGAACTTTCAAAGCATACGACTTCCGTAAGCAAATCATTCTCACCGCTAAAATTTTCCACATCTTCCTCGCTTTCACTTCGTAACGTTATTATTACATGAACGGTGCAATGCGCGCAATGTACTTTGATCTAATTGGTATTCGCTTCACGTGTATGCAACCAATTAACGACAAATTCTCGATAGATTCCAAGTTGGCGAGAGTGTGCGTTATCCAAGTGTTTGATGAACCCTACTTGCGCTTTCGAACGGAACGGAACGGAGATGGAGCGATCAAATTAAAAATTTTTGCGGTAACGTGTTCGCTTATTATTAAAGTTAAACGACATTGCAAGAAAGGGAAGAACGATAGAAAAGTCAACATTGATTAATATCCCTTGAACATGAAATGCTTACTGAGGAAAATTACATAGCGCTCAATTTTCTTCGCTGAAGAATTTTCTCCGCATCTCTTTCATGAAACAAGTTTGCCGATATATCACGAGCACACTCTTCTTTGCGACGATGCAATTTTCATATCACTATCAGTCGGCTCGCGCGTTAGATCTGAAAATCTTTTTCAAACGACGGCGCGAAACGAGTCGCGCAGAGAGAGACAGAGAGAGAGAGAGAGAGAGAGAGCTGCATCGGATGTATCAGAATGAAAAATTTGCCGTAGTTACCGAAACGCGAGTCGAGTTACGAGGCGTGGCGGTATTTGTAAAGACGTACTTGTAAGAGTCGGGATTGAGCCTGGTCACGGTGCAGTAATGATGCAGCGCACAGACTCCGTTGAGAGGACCGCCGCAGCCCCAGATTTGCTCCACCTCGCGCGGTAGCGTGACCGTGTTGGCCGCGTAATACCTGCAGAGCAGAGAGAACGTGCAAAACATACATACACACGCATGTATACATACATACGCGCGTGATACGATGACGTAGAAACATACCGCGTGGCGTTACGCGGGGAAAGATAATGCATATACATGTATACCGCGAGACAGGGCTTGTGCATTAGGTGGACTGGTCGCGCAACTACCCGGGATTATCATTAGCATCGTAATGGCGCGCGTCCGTCTCGAAAAGGTTAGGGCAGTTATCGCAATGTCGCATGGGGACGGGATCCGAATATTATCGCGAGAGTAACGCGTACGCCGAGAATTACAATATTAATCTCGCGTCGATATCAAGCGCGATACGTATTGGCGTAGGGGACACCAGCCGGAAACGTTTTTCTACCGCGGCCGGCAATTAAGCGATATTACTATCTAACGGTAATAATAATAATAATATAAGCGATCGCGCAAGGCACATAAACACGCCCGGTTAATTGAAAATCGCGATTAGCGAGCGATATGAACGATATTTGTGGACGAGCGTTATCTGTTTTCGTTGATCATGTTTGAAGAGAAACAAAAGAAGTGTCAGTGACATGAAACACGTGACTTAAGGATGTACTGGCTATCAGGGCTGGGCAAAATGCTTTTCGAATTGCATTTAAAATGCCAAATATAGAATACTTTAAAAAATATATTTAAGATGCAAAATGTAAAATGAGTTTTTCGAATCTATTTTAAATGTAAAATGGGTAAATAGGTATTTTAAACGGTTTTCAAATGCAAAATGACTTTTCCTTTTACATGTAATTTATTGAAGTATTCATACATTTTATAGTTTTATTTGATTATTTGATAATTTTGTTCTCGAAAGTTAAAGAACAAGTGATACTCACGAACGTTAAGTTCAATGTGGCTATAAAAGAAATTGTGTTTTGGCCAATTACGGGACTTGGTTCCTTTTATACGCTTAAAAAATCACATTTATCTATTTTAAATAATTAAATGTATAGATATTTTTATTTTAAATGGAAATGGTTTTCCAAAAAGCATTTAAAATACAAAATGCAAAATGACATTTTCATTTTAAATATATATTTAAAATGGAACCATTTCAAATGTTACCCAGCCCTGCTGGCTATACAATCGCAGATAAAAGTTACTTCAATTTCAAATTGATAAAGTTCTATGCTTTGTGGATTAAGATATACATTATATATGCTCGTATCGTGTAAAAGACTTAAATAATTCCAATTAATATAATTTTGACACTACAAATGAATATATTTACATATTTTGCAAATTTTATGACTGTCAGCAAAAAAAACTTTTGGACGTGAATTTCATCTGAAATCAACTGTAAGAAACGAAAAAACGTTGCACATATTGATAATATTTAATTTATTTTAATATTGTCATTTTCGGAATTTTGCATTGCTTTTTCATTAATAACTCGATAACAAATTAGTGAATCAATATTAACTTTTTTTTTAGAAAGTTGCTCAGTAATTCTACTTCCTGGAAAAATCTAGAAAATCTGGAATTCTCAGGAATTTTGTTTTTACTTTGAAAAATTAGGGAATTCTCATGGAGTTTTAATCGAATTCAAAGAATTTTTTCAAAAATTCTTTCTCTGATTATTTTGTTCTTATATTGTAAGCATCGACAATCTGATTGGTCAATGATTGTGAATTACACGTTTTAAATATATTATAAATATATATCTTTTTCTCTTTGATTATGTGTGCATTAGCATAGCGAAAAATACACATTTTTTTTACGTAATTCTAACAATTAATGGAAATGTTATAGAAAATGGAAATATAATACAAATAAAAAATGCTTATGTTGAAAAAATTATTCAATTCTTTTCAGTAAATTTCAAAATTTAATTTTAAAATTTAAGTTTATCTTTCCTTGGTACGAGAAAGCATCTACAAAAAAAAATTATTTCAAAAAATTGTGTAATTTTACTTAGAATTTCGAACAAATTCTGAAAAATCAGGGAATTCTCAAGATATTTTTTTACAAGCTTTAGATAAATATCCTGTGGTGTTTCGTTATAATTCTATATAAGTAGGAGTATGCTACTATTTCATAAGAACTCGTATAAAATTAAAAGATAGATTTTAATAATAGATTTTTATAAAATAGATTTTACTCACTTGTACAGATAATAAATAGAAACAATCATCGTTAGAATGTTAGCACCAGTACATCCTTAATCTAGACGAGTTATCAGGAAAGTGGGATACTATGACCTAGCTTACATCGATATACTTTAATGGGTACTAAATACTATACTGGCCAATCACAGTTATTCCATTCTTTAACTTTAACCTAACCTAACTTTAAAGAAATGGTTATGATTGGCCAGAATAACTTAGTGTACATAATAAAGTACGTCGATGTAAACTAGACCAATAACAGTTTTAGAGATACGTTACGCGAGTTAAGATCAAAGCCAAATCGATCCGTTACATCGCGCGCCACGTACCTAACGAAAGCGTAATCGTTGGATTGCGTAAATCGATCCGCCAGATCGTGAAGAGTGATGGCCGATATCTCCTGCAGCTCATAATATTCGAGCAGCGAGTACTCGATCATCCAGTTTGCTTTGCCATTTGCGTTCGCCTCGGGCAGATTAAGATAGTACTGCGTGTAATCCAGAATCTGCTTTGCGTGCAACACATAACAGACACATACACATATATATATATATATATATATATATATATATATATATATATATTATATGTAAACTTTATTTTATGTTTCTGCATCCCTTTGAAATCGACACGTCTCGCGAATAGAGCGTTACAGAAACGGCGGAGATATTATTGTCGAGAATGTATGCGTACTCCCTCCCCCCCCCCCTTCTCCAACTCTCCCATCGCCACGTACCTGTCCGGTGTTAGTTTCAAACTTGTACAATCGCAAGCCCGGGTTGTTGGGCCCTCCGACGGCGCTCGGAGTTACACTGGGAGTCATCATTATCCAGGATACCGGCTGACCTGTACAGTATCGTTTTGCAGAATAATTAATGGCGCGCTGCGAATATTAATAACATTTGGGATCAAAACGACAGCTGATAAAGCGATAGCCATGCGCTGGATGCGAGAATCGATAATAAAAGAAATTGAAATAATTGATGGATTAAATCACATTTATTTGACACGGAAACAAAATAATCGCATTTACTGAAAAATTTTTTCTGTAAATCTTTTCTATAAATTCTTTCTAAAAAAAAGTTTCTTTTTCGATTAATGTGATTAATATTTCACGAACAAAATTTGTTCTTCTCATCTAGATCTATTTAGCTTTATTTTAATTCTAAATTTTATATTATTTTTGTTCGGCAAACGATCTTATCTGGAAATTGGCACATTTATTTTGGATGTAGATTTTTATTTCATATTTTACCCATGTCGTTGTAAATTACGCGGAACGTGTCGGAATGCCAATGGCCAAAGAACTGTCCTCGGATGATGTCCGAATAGAGTCGCACTGTCTGAAGATACTTGGTGTTGTGCTTCTCGTTGAGGACCGCGGCGCCGATTTCATGATCGTCCACTCCAGGCGGCGTGTGGCCGACTATGTACACCTGACCGTTACACAGCAGAATGGGAGATGAGCATTGAACATCGATATTTGGAAAATCTGCATAGTTAGCTCCACGTTTCGCCATCAATTCTGCTTTAATATCCGTTCATGTAAACTCGATGTTTCTTCCGATACTATTGATATTTTCCGCCTCGTGTACATTAACCTCTGATATTGCTTGGCAGGGAGACTTCTCGATGCAAAATATACATATAAAATCTTTTCTCGCATAAATATAGCATATTATTAGAAGATTTGTTTTGTAAATTAGAAATCTATCAAGATCTTTGCGAGTGAGATTCAATAAAAAAATATTTTCGTACAATACCAAGTTTTTATAAATACTTGTAAAATATTTTTGCAACCCGTTACATTTTTAATGTGTTTATTATTATTATATTGAAAAAATATACCAAATTCAAATATTTTTTTTTTTATAGAAAACAATTAGTTATTTCAAATAGTTATTTCAATCAAGCAGCAAATATATTTAAATTAGTAAAAATATAAAACAAACACAAAACAGGTTTTTATTAGCAAATAAAACAAATTTGTTTTTTTTTATTCTTATTATACTAAAATATTACTTCCAAAAAAACATTTTTTATTTTTTGGCTGCTTGTTTCAAAACACAATTTTTTTTTTACTTTAATAAACATTTTTTTATCTTAAAATAAAAAATTTTTTTATTAAAATTTTAAATAATTAATTTTAAAAATTATAATCTTTATTACATGCAAATAATAATTTATTTAATATAATAAAACATTTCTTGAAAACAAAATATATATTCATTTATTTAAGTAAAAAAATCAATATTAACAAAATGTATTTATTGGATTTTTTGGAAGAAAAATTTTTTGGTGTAATAATATCCGATTTCAAAATGCATACCAAAGTTTTGAAAAGCTAAACTAGCATCTCATCATGCAACAATGCTACCGAGAATCTCAAAATCTCATACATCTTAATTTTCTTGAGCAGGTACTATCGCCTCAAATGGCGATGCATTCAAATTATCTTCCTCTATCGTAAGTTATTGATATTGGTATCTGCAGATACTTGAAATGTTCTTCCAGATATGGAAATTCACTCCATATTTTTATAGTCGAGAAATGCAGAGTAGCTTCGCATTACTCTAACCATAAAACTAAATCAGTTTGATCAATATTTCTGAGTAAAAAAAAAAAAAGATATATATCTCGCAAATGATTAATAATACTATTTCCAACTTCTGACTGAGATTTGTATATAATCCTCATACAGTGTGGAAAGAGAAAAAAAGCACCTAATTTTGTTTGTCATCCTGCGTTGCGTGCAAGTCATTTTTTATTAAAAAACTAAAAATAAAAATGAAAAACAGCTATATTATATGCACTTAAATGTTAATGTGTATATACAATACATTATTAATATTTGTACAATATATTCAGTATTTTAGTACTCTAAACTCTAAAATTATACCTTCATAGACTCGTATCGACTCAAAAACTTAGCAATGCCAATATTATAAATTCACGACAGCAAAAAACAATGCAATTTAAATAGAGACCGCGACGAGGGAAAGCATGTCGCGAATCGGATGTCAAATATTGGCGGATCTCGTTCGATGGCCGCAGCCAAAGAGCGGAAGCGTTCTCATTCAACAGCGACCCTTAGTTATGTCGCGTGACTGCGCTCCGGCTAAACAGACGCTTCGAAGTGAATCACGTACGCGGCTACGCAATGTGTCTCTCGGGACGCAGGAAGTCTCGTTAGCGTCGGCAAACCGGCCAGTCGAGGATGGTTGCACATACATACGTACATTGCACGTTCGATCATGGTATCCGTCGCGACGACCAGATATCTCATCGGACACGTACGCGAAATTAGTCCCAGTCGGTTCGAAACGCAAATTGATGTTGGCGCCGAGAGGAGAACTTTGATTGAAGAATCAAAGATATCTTCTGTTATGGAGGAAAAATATACGTACACGTATCATCTTCAAAATATCGATCGGAAAATATGCTCACTAACGATTGCTTCGATCAATAAAGCTTATTCAATGTTAACGATTCCGATAACAACTAAGCATATCCCTCTTTTAAACAGATCTGTCTAATGTAAACTATCTTACGTTCAATGAGGTCAACGCTATAAGAATAAAAACGCCAATTGCATTATCGATGATTGAAGAAACCATTAATATGACAAACTGACATGTACCTAGGTGATCGATATTGGGCTCGAAATAAGTCAACCACTCCCACAGGGACCGTAGGACAATTCAAGCGCGGGATAGTGGATGTGTGGATAAAACAAAACTCGTTAAGTGGATAACGGCGGAAAGGAAAATGGAGAGAGGAAAAGAGAGATACGTTTTTCATTTTCGCGAAAGGTGGATCCTTTCTCGAATCGAGCCACGGAAAAAGAAGGCCGTCTCCTCCGAAATGATGGTCGAAATTTGCAGTTGAACGTGAGAGTGACGCGTCCGGAATGGATTTATATGTGACGGGATGTCGCGCGAATAAACGCCAAAACGCTCCCCCCCCCCCTCTCTCTCTCTCTCTCTCTTGTTCGCGAAAGGGGAAAGGAAATCGCGCTCTCTCCGCGAATAATCAAACTGCCGGCGCCGGCGAGATTGAAAAATATCGCGCGAAAAGCGCGAGCAGACGTTCGATTTTAAATTGACGCCGAGGGCCTTTCCGCCAAAGGTGCGGGAGAGAATCACGGGCTGCCATTCAACGGAGGCGACGAACGAATTGGGCACAATGGCTCCGCTGATTGGTCAGTTTTGTCGCTGACGCTCTTAAACGATTCGTAATTTGTAATCGCATTATCCAGTTTGACATTCAAAAAAAAAAAAAAAAAAAAAAACGATCGACCGATCGATCCGTCTCCACCTCCCCGGATTGGAGAGACCAAAACGCTCGTCCTAAACGCGACGTCGCTCGTTTTCTACCGGAATGCGAGGCTCGAGAAGCCCGCTCGGATCGTTTGCGAGGCAGCAGCGAACCCAGCCGGATTATATCTGTCCGCGGAAAATCGGATTTCTATCTCTCGGACCACGACCTCTCCTCTCTTTCGCGTCGGTGTCTCTCTGCGCGCTCTTTTTATCCGGGCACATAAGAGGACGTACAAGATTTTCCGAGAATTCTTCCGGAAATGCTCCCTGGAGAGAGCGTGTCCACGGAGCGATCGAACGAGTATCGAGATAGAGAAGGAGGAGGAGGAGAAAAAAAAAAAGAGAGAGAGAGAGAGAACGAGATGAGAGAAGAAGAATTATTGCCGGGTTATCAGAGTCGCGAGACCAACGAGCCGTGCTCGCTATATTTTCCGATTGTTATTACCCTACTGGTCATTTCATCGCTTTGAAGAGTACCTATCGTGCGACGGCTATTTTGCTTCCACGCTCGTTGAATCGCACTAAGAGCTCTTTGAGCGAGAAATAAAGAGATAGATAGATAGATAAAGAGAGAGAGAGAAAGAGAGAGAATGATATATAGAGAAAGAGAGGGAGGCTTTATAGGAGTCCCCTGAGAGCTAGTAGAATATCGCGCATGGTTATCGGGCAGAAAATACAGCTGTTTTATCGGAACTGGTCACGATGGGTTATTGTGATCGTCTTCCTATTCTCGTCGATCTTATTTCTGCTTAAAACTTTACAGCTTTTTGAAACTTGTCAAATGTGAATAAGAGATAATTGTATAATCAAAGGTTGGCGCTTTAAAAATAACGCAGATTTTTTTTTTAATATTATTAGATAATTGTTGATGGGAATAATAATACAGTCAAAGTTTCTTATTCGTAGGAGACAGGCTTCGCCAAAATGCCACAATTATGGGAAACGTGAATATGGGCTGATAAAATGTATAAAAATAAGAAGGATGCGTTTCAACAAAATTAAAAATTAAAAAAAATATTATTAAAAAAGTGATTTTATTTAAAAATCAAACACATAACTAACACTCAATATGATTGTATAATATTTTCTGAGATTCATATGTTATTAAAATTGCAACAAATTATATTGTTAAATGATTGATCGAAAATTGATTTAAAAGAACTTGGTAATTTTTCCTTTCTATTAGATAATTGTTGATGGGAATAATAATACTGTCCAAGTTTCTTATTCGTGGGAGACAGGCTTCGCCAAAATGCCACAATTATGGGAAACGCGAATATGGGCTGATAAAATGTATAAAAAGGATGCGTTTCAACAAAATTAAAAATTAAAAAAAATATTATTAAAAAGGTGATTTTATTTAAAAATCAAACACATAACTAATACACAATATGATTGTATAATATTTTCTGAGATTCATATGTTATTAAAATTGCAACAAATTATATTGTTAAATGATTGATCGGAAATTGATTTAAAAGAACTTGGTAATTTTTCCTTTTTTTTTGTAGCATTTTGCAGACTCCTAAATTCAAGTTTATATTCGGCCATTGTTTCTTTTATCTTTCTTTTTAAAAATTAGACCGCTCCCACTGAGGGATCAATTTTCATGAAGAATTCACAAAGATCATTTGAAAGTTTTATTCCTTCACTTAAGTGTTTTAAGTTCAGTTTTGATATATAATAGAATTATAATAGAACTGATCATATGATGCGTTAATGTGATCGTCTTCCTATTCTCATCGATCTCAATTTCTGAACTCCAGCTTATATTAGGCCATTGCTTCTTCTATCTTCCTTTTAAAAATCAGTCCGCTCTCCATTGAGAGATCAATTTTCATGAAGAATTCACAAAGATTATGTGAAAATTTTATTCCTTCCCTTAACTGTTTTAAGTTCAGTTTTGATACATAATAAAATTATAGTAGAACTAGTCATGTGATCCGTTATTGTAATCGTCTTTCCATTTTTGTTGATCTTATTTCTCGTTAAAACTTTATAGTTTCTTAAAACATTCTTTTCGAATGTGATCAAGAAAGAACTGCATAAGTGAAGGTGGGGGTTTTAAAGAGAACGCATTTTTTTTTTTTTTTTTTTTTTTTTTTTTTTAATACAAATGATTGTTGATGGGAATAATGAGAATAATACAGTTAAAGCTCCTTACTCGCAGGAGATAGACTCTTCTAAAATAGAAAAAGCAAAGATGATAAAATATATAAAAATATAGGGGATACGTTCCAAGAAAATTAAAAATTAAAAAAACATTATATGTCAAAAAATGTGATTTTGTTTCAAATGAATAATCAAATATATAACTCATACTCAAAAATACTCAATAATACTCAAAATAATTGCATAATATTTTTTGAAATCCATACGTTATCAAAATTGTTAATAAAAAATTGTTAATAACTTACTGAAATATTATTAGACAGTTGATCAGAAATTGGTTTTAAAAAAACTTGATAATTTTTCCTTGTTTCGTGGCATTTTGCAAGACTTCAAAATTCAAGCTTATATTCCATTTGACCATTGCTTCTTCTATTTTTTTTTTTTTTTTTTTAATCAGATCTCCCTCCATTGAGGAATCAATTTTCATGAAGAATTCACAAAAATTTTAAAAGTCTTATTCCTTCACTTAAATGTTTTAAGTTCAGCTTTTGTATATAGAATTATGATAAAATAGAATGGAAGTCTCTGGTCGCGAATAAAAAGACTGGTTAAAAATTTTTACCACGCGAATACCGATAATACACGAATAAAAAGTTTTGACTGTAATTGTTTAAACACGCCTTCGCGATATCGATTAAGGATCAGATAACAAAGAATATAGCCGAATGCAGTAAATTTTAGAAATAATTTCTGCCCCTCTTTCGGCCATAGAGACTCAAAAATTTAAAAGCGGAGTTTTATTGCACGCGGTGTAGTACGGAGAGATACGTTGAAAAATGTACGTCACTCTTCATACACGAATGCCATCTCTCAGCGTTATGCCGGGGAGGGGGGCGAGGAAGAGGGGGGAGGGAAGGGTAACATGGTTGCCTTTTCAAACGTGCACGTAGGTGAATGCATCGATGGTGTCGTGGATAAACGCGACAGCTCTCTCCCTCTCTCTCTCTCTCTCTCTCTCTTTCTCTCTTTCTCTTGGCTACATCCGTCCGGTTAATACGATCGGGATCAATGGCGGTGGCGTGCAACGGTTTACGTATACGGAGGGTCTCTCCTCTCTCGATCTCGTGTATGGAATACCAAGTCCCTCCATAATTTATCGCCGGTCGTGCCACCCTGGTCGCGTGAAGGATCTCCCTCGCGTATGTCGGACTCGTTCTGCACGCCCCCCCCCCCCGCGGCGTAATCGATAACCGATAAACCGACCCCGCGTGATATTCGATAGGTCCCGGCTCTCTTGGAAGACCTTCGTTGGCTCCGCGCGAGCTAGCAAACGATACCTGAACCATCGCGACTCTCGCGAATCTCTCGGCGCGCGCATTAATTGCCCCGCTGATCGAAGAGAATAAATCGTCGTCTCGTCTAGATTGTGATCTAGTCGATCTCCGATACGAAGCGTAATGGATCATCACTCTACTATTTTGTCATCGTGTTTTATTGTAAGAACTGTGATGAAAGAGAGAGAGAGAGAGAGAGGGAAAGTGTATGTATACATGTGCAATACTCCGAATCGGGAATTTCCCGGTGAAATTGCATTCATTGGGAATAGGGAGACACTGTGTCTACAATTTGCATTTGAATCTTCAACGTGATTATACAATTTGCTCCATCCTTCCTGCGAGGATACTCGGTTAGCCGCGATTAGAAATTTCTGTACGCGAGAGCCTCCATAAAGCTAAATTGTCGACATGTGCGCCGCAAGACAGAGAGAGAGAGATAAGCTGTCGAATAATGAACCGAAACTTGATCGAGAAAATCGAAAATTGCTACCTGTCAGCCGTCAGTCTAGCGAACATGTATAGTCGCGCGCCATAATTTATAAGCGCGCGAACGAGGAGAAATGAGAACGAATGACGACAACAGCACGCTTGATAAATCATACATGCCATATTGAAGTCCGATCAACGAGGATTTTATTCGCTTCGTATGTCATCCTCGTACGCGTTCTGCGAGAATTTATTTCATTAAAATTTATCTTCCTGACAATCCTTTCCCCTTCTCCCTATCCAACCTAACCTCTCTATATCGCGTTAGCGTTCTTTAATATGACAGACAAACAATGCGAAATGCGTTACATTCCGCGATCTTTCACGTTGCTCGCTTTTCATTTTGCCGACGTGCATCTTAGATCTCGTTTCCTCGAAAAAAAAAAAAAAAAAACAAAAAAGAAAAGAGGGAAAACATATCTCGTTGCAGCACGATGGCGGCGGGATGTAAGAGCGCAACAATACCGTCGTCTTAAATTTTCCCTAATGCCGCCACATTCTTGGGTTTCTCACGCTTTTTACGAAACAATAAAGTGCGCTGAGGCTGAGTAACACCTTCGCGTGGGTACCCTTCAATTACTCAACTTGTCGTGCGACACGCGAGATCTGGCAGTGTGTTTTATAGGTGCCTGTGCCCAGTGCTTATTTACTCGGTAGAACAATTCCCGTAATTTCACGATCTTTGGCAAATTTGACAACACAAACAATCGTGAGAACTTTCTCTCTCTCTCTCCTTCTTTCTCTCCCTCTCTCTTTCTCTCTCTCTCTCTCTCTCTCTCTGTCGTACAAGGGACAACTTCCGATAAATCAATCTGTAATTTTATTAGTCAAATTAAAAGTTTTTGAATGTAAGAAAAAAAATTTATATTTCAAAAAATTATTCAATAAAATATATTTCAAAAATTATATTGTATATCATATTGGAGCAGAGCAAACACCGCGGTGTTTTATTTATATACATGGTGAATTTAGTCGACTTATCAAATCAATCAATTTTAGTCAATTTATCAAATTAATCAATTTTAATAAAAGAGAATTTATAAATATGAAAATAATTTAATCAAATTATACAGAAAAATATTTTATTCGTATTTAAGGAAAAATGATTAATTCAAAATCTAAAATTATATTTTTGATTAATTGATTAAAATGTTTTTCTATAAAAATTATTTTCATATTTTTCATAATGTTTCTTCAAATATATGTATATTTAGGTGTGTTATATATATATATATATATATATATATATATATATATATATTATATATATATGCATATGTATATATACAGGGTGTCTGGCGTCAATCGGTCGTGTGCAGATAGAGCAGGTAGAATAAGCGCGCAATAAAAAAGCACAATCCATTGATGTGTGGTTGCTAGGACGCGAAAATCCATTGTTACGTATCGCTCGCTATGTAACTGTTGTCATTTGTAGAGAGCTCTTCCCAAAATGTCGCGCGCCTGGCGATCACAAACTTTTGGATCGTCTTTGGGCTGTCCTTTCTTGCCACGTGCTTATAATATTCACGCGAATTGATCGATCTTTTTTAATTAATTTCTCGAAAATGATTACAAAAATAGCAAAGTGACTTTTCTCTTCAGTTTTACCCGCTCTACCTGCACACAACCGGTGATGCAATTGACGCCGGACACCTTGTATATATATAATATATATATATTTACAATAAGTATAAATATATGTATATGATATGGAATAAGTTTTTTTTTTTAATTTTACGTTTAGTCTTTTACACACGTCAAACATTACAAATGTCAAACTGTCAGACACAGTTTTGAGTCACAATGCATGAATATCTAGACACAATATGTACGCCCCGAATACGCGTAATTTTGCGTAAAGCATACCCGATACCGAGAACACATCGGCTTTTGCACGATTAAACGCTCATTTATCCTATCAATCCCCGTATTAAAACATGCATCTATAGGTTTACCGATTGATCAACTTCATTATAAAGGGGCTTAATTTACGTGCACACGTCAAAATAGTAGACAGTGACGTAATACTCCAAACGTTATGTTTTCATCGATCCCCAGAAAATTGATTGGCATATCAAAAAAATTCTTCGCCCCAAATTATCTTTCTCTCCATCGTGCACGCACGCAAGCACATATATACACATATGCGTGATAGAACAAGCATGAAAAATTTCAACGCGACCTTTATGTCGTCGGCGTGGTCGATACTCGTTTCGAAATCGAATTACAAAGTATAGTCTCGTCGAGTATTTTCGCTTAATTTAATTCCACGTTCGTCGACGAGTTCGACAATCTCGAAATCAATCGATATCGTTGTACCAAAATATCGCGACATTAAAAGACAAAAATTCCATTATTAGACGAATTATTCAAAATAGAATCGAGAGAGACGCGATTGAATTATTATCGAATCTTTGATTTTCGCTCACGTTTCCTTTCATCAACGTTGATTTCTATAGGGTACGAAAAGTTGTTTTAGTTTCCTACAAAAATAATGACGTAAAAAAATTGCGCCAACTGAAAATAAAAAATTATACAAATATTTTAATTGAAAATAGTTGTACAAAATAGTTGTGCCAATTAGAAAAATAATGATATTAAAAACTAAATAAAAATTTACGCTATATACATATATAAAATTTATTTTTAATATTAAAAAAAAAAAAAAAGAAATATATTCAATGATACAAAACAAAAAACATAAAATAAAAAATTAATAGAAAAATTAAAACTTAAAAATGAATACAAAAAATTAAAAATTTAGCCAAATAAAAAAATATCTATCCGCGTTCGAGCCGCGAGATTTGCTTTTATCGCTCTCTCTTCAACGGTACTTTCTTGTTAGACATCCATAAAAATCGTTCGTGTCGATACCATGGCGATGCCGGGGATTATTTCGCCGCCATATATATCGGCGGGATACACGGAAACAAAGAATGCGTTCGACGCATCGCAATAATAGCGCATCATTCGGAGGGAAGAGCAATGATATCATATATCGGAGCATTAACCTACCGTTTCCTTCTTCTTCCGCGCATTCTCTAGCACCGACTGGAACCAGGACCATTGGCCGAAGGGATCCTGCGTGTTATCGACCGTACTACTTCCAACACGGTGCGGCATACGGCTGTCGACCGGGTTCAGCCACAAATTCGTATTAAGGAAGACGATCCGATATTTTTTCGAGCGCTGCTCGATCGTGTAGTAGCCGGCTGCAACAAATTTTGAATAGCGCCACGGCGGTAAAGCCCCTCCCGATGAAGGAGGGGCGGAGAGAGGGGCGGGAGTAAATTTATGCTCGCCAATAAGCTTACTTTGTGCCGTAACACATTTTCAGAAAGAGATAGAAGGAGTCTATAAATATTGCATCGATTGCTCTTGCGCTCGTTTCGAATCAAAGGGCGGCGCGAATCTCGTTCGCCGATCATTTATGTATCTCTCGGAGAACAGTAATGTTTCTTTGAGATAGAATGCTATTTCCAGAATTTGATAAGTATATTTGATAGATTTTTTAGCGAGAAGAAGGATGCCGTAAACTACAATGTGCTATACCAATCTATATCGATAGTATTGGAGATATCAATGTTTCAAACTTTTAATTTTTTTTTCTTTTAAATGTATTGAATTTTAAAATTTTTGGCAAGAGGTTATTTTTATAGAATTTTTCATCCAATTTTTTAACTTAAAAAATTTTAATTTCTTTTGGGGAAAGGTATATAATTTAATGTAACAAATTTTAATTTTTGAAAAAATAAATGAAGATTTCAAAATTTTTGCATTCTAATGCAAAATATATATATATATATATATATATATATAAAATAAGTAAAGTGATAATGATAATATTTAAAGTAAAAATTCATCTCTTGAACATGAGTTAGGTTAGGTTACTTTTTTGAGGGTGAGTATAAAGGGGAAAGAATAGAGCATCTCCCTCGTGTATCCATTCAATTTTTCTACACATAAATAAATGAATCTGCTAAAGATACATTTTATAAAACATACATGGTGTCAGAAAATTATCAATAATTATTGTGGCGAAAGTATTGCTGTAATTATACTTTTAAAAATCGATATCTCGAAAATTATGAATCGTAGCGTGCTGTGATTTGTGATATTCTTTTTCTGATAAAAAATTCTGACAAAAAATGATGTATCAAATTCAAAGATCCTGGAAATAATATTCTCGCCTTTCTTTCTCAACGCATTAAATTTATGATATGTCAACATACTCGTACTTATTTTAGAGATTGCCCGATTATCTATTGAGATAAAAACGGTCCGCGTAATAATCATGATAAAACGATCTCTTAAGGAGATTGTTTAAGATACAATATACTGACTGGGATTGAAACAAAATTGGATAAAATTGGCGCTATTTTATAGTTCTATACCTCTTGCGAATACCAGCGATATTTGCTCACCCTTTATGAATGTGTCCACTGCTTCCGGCGGTAGCCAGTGCTGCCAGAGATTCGCCAGCTGCGTGTAATTCACTCCGATGTCTTCGTGGCCGAGAGCAGGGAACACGAATTGTCCTTTGAACGTGCGGTGCAATAGATCGGTCAAATTCCGGAGACACTGTAGACGCAGCTCGACGCTCATTCCGGCGCCAGCGGAGCGTGTCAGCGCGTCGCTGCAACAAGTAGTTACAATCTCGTTACTAGTCCTAGCTACGCGTAACACGAGGGAGAGGATTATCGGAGAGATGCGAGTGATTATCATTGTTAAATATAAGACGAGGACGAGAGGCGCGCATCGCAAAATGAGGACGCGTCGTGTCGGCACGCGAGGCGAGATAAGGCAAAACGACGGAAAATCGAACGTGCGAGTTGTCATCCGAGCTGATAATTGCCACGTCAACTGATGACTGATAAAACTTCGTTTTGCGTCTCGACAATCGGAAACCGGAGAAAATTGATGCAAAACGATACGAGTAGCATGAAGGTATAAACATGAAATTAATTAAAAGGCAATTTTTGAACTGTCACTCTTGAGTTGATTTAATTTAATTTTATGTATAAAGATAGAAAGATCTGTATTTTTTTTTGTCTCAAAATGTTTGATTAAATTAAAATTAAAATAATAGATTTAAGCACACTTCAAAGAAAACTACGTGTTTGAATAAAACGATTATATAGTATGTCTCAATTAAACTGACAAACTTCAGGTTGTTATAAAGGACGTCAAAACAAGTCAATTTTGCCAATAAACCCGTGTCCGCAAATAAACCGTTTTGGCACTAGAAACTTGACAAGGGAACCTCGCGAATTCGAAAATTCCAATTTTGATGAAACTTTTACGCATGTAAGGGGGATGGAGTAAAATAGATGAATTTAGAAATTTTCAATTGCCCAAAAACGATTTTAAGAGGTGAAATCACTCCTAAAGTGATTTTTCGCTTTCTCGATATATCTCAAAAATTATTCAAGATATCAAAAAATGTTTTATATAAGAGTTTTATGATAAAGACACTTCTATTTAATTACATTAAAAATTTTTTTTTTAAATATAGTTTTTTTTTCAAATTTTTGCTTTTGTTAATCTTTGATTCTCTAGTGCCAAAACGACTCATTTGCGGACATGGATTTACGACAAAATTGGTTTGTTTTTGGTGTCCTTTATAGCTACTTAAAGTTTATGAGTTTAATTCTGCGACATCCTGTATATATCATTTAAGATGCGAGTCAAATTGAGATTAAAATAGTAAAAAAAAAAAAATTTCTCTGCGAGTACTATCGATATTAATACGTGACAAATTTGAAATTTATAGCATTCCGACAACTGAATTCAATTTTTTTAATGAACGATTTTCATATCGTACATGGTTTTCTAGTATTCGCTACTCGTATTCCTTCTACACATTTGTACTTCTCGATAATTGTACGGTGGAGCAGTGCTAAGTGGCTGGAAAGTCATCGGTAGACGCAATATATTTATACCGGTCAGCGGAATTGTGTACTCTTCGCTTTCCAATAATTAATTGGAAGTCGTGCCCCTCCGACTAGAGAGAGAGTAAATCGTTCGTGAAATAATTTATTTAACGTTAATAAATCCATAATAATCACGTTATTAGCTGAATTAACAAGTCACCATTCCCCCATGTTGGATCTTGTTTATGATTTTATTGATAATAAATGAGATCTCGCGAATAAATTACAATATGTTAATGATTCATTTAACAACAATCGGTAGCACATCATATATCCTGTTTGACTATTGTAAAAGCGCTGAATATTTTCATAAATTTCAAATGTGCAATATAAATTAGTAATAATAATAATAATTGATAAAACAAAAATAATGCGTCGACAATAATGAGCTAAAAAGATACGTTTAAAATAATGATAATGATTTAATAATAAATACTTATAAATGATAAAATGATAAATTCAAAAACCGAAAAATATAAAGCGTAATTATTATGATATCATGTCCGATTAATTCCTGTTTATACTTATTTAATCAAAAATAATAAAACATCGTCGATGAAAATCCTTTACAGTTGAAAAGTTTGTGTTAAATTGAACAGATATGTCCCAAATAGTGGCCACAAATTTTTGCGTTGATTTAATATAATATCGATATGATTAAATGACACTAATACTACGTTTATATTTATTATAACAACAAAATAAATGCAAACCTTAAAATAAATGAAAATCTATAATTTGAAATAAATTTCATGTAAAATCTACATAATTTTAATAATAAAAATCAACTTCGAAAAATATCATTTGCAGTCACTCTCACTTTCAGTGTATAAAAAAAATCAACATTTTTTTCCATAAATTTTAACAGATAAATCTGTTATTAGTAACACGGAACATTTATTTTTATACCTTTCTCAGTTGTTTCATTTAACACAACAGCAATATGAATTAAATAATTAACACATTCATGTGTTAGATATTTAACAAAATATTTTTAATATGTCAAGTATTTAAAAATTTTATCCTGCGTATCTTTTAAGAAGAAAAACGCAAACTTTCCAATTGCATTGCCAAACCCCCTTGTACCGTGAAGGTTTCACCTACCCCGTCCACAGGACGAACTCCATCCCTTCGCTGTGCATCGACTTCATTGCCCGCGCCGCCGATTCGATGAGGGCCCAGGGCGAGTCGCAGTTGTAGTCGCCGAACTTGCCCGCCAGTTTTCTGTCCAGCCTTATCCGCCCGCCGTCGAGGTTGTTCCTCGTGTTCCAGCACACTGCAGCACACATTCGTGGGAACTTGCGAAACAGGGAGCGGCCAGAGTTGCGCTTAAGGCTCGCGTCATCGTCATCATCGTCGACCTCGCTAACGTCCATACGACGCGAGGCTTAAGACGAGTAGGTGAAATAAACGAGGGGAGGAAAAGAGGAAGGGTAGTAGTGATTACCCGCGCTATTTCGCTTGCGAGCCCCGTGCCAGCCAAACACGCTAGGTACTTTCTAGCGATCGGTAAATACCAGTGCGGGGAAGGGAGGGCCCCAGAAAGACGGTAAATAACAATTTTACCTTCCTATTAGAGGAATGATAATAATTCGCTCATGCGATCGTGCGGGAAATGAAGTGTATAACAAAACGGGGGCGTGTATCTGTTAAAGCTTCAACCGTCGCATGCTAAATATGTAAGACAGTCACACATGCAAGTTTTCTTCCCTGAAATGAAAAATGTATATTAATACGAAAGTCTTCGGAGAAATAATATGTAACATAAATATCATAATAATTTATTTACAGGGCGTTTCAGAATTACCGCATCACCAATAAATATAAAATGTATATAAATAAAAAAATAAATAATTTAGGAAGAATTATTTAAATTAAAATATATGTAAATTGAATCGGAATTTTTATATTTTGAAATTGATAATTAATATTAAAATATTATTTATTAAAATTAATAAATTAATAAATATAAAATGTATATAAATAAAAAAATTAATAATTTAGAGAGAATTATTTAAATTAAAAGATTGCTAATGGCAGATGATTTTTGAGATCACTTGGAGATGATTTTTCCTCAACGAAAATATCGAGAGGGCTCAGCATTTTTTGCCAATTTCCAATTCTTTTCATCGTATATTTCCATTATTTCTAATTAGACCTTGAATTAAAATTCTCTCTTTCTCTCTATTAAAGTAAACTCTATCTGAAGATAACTAAAGAATGTGGTTTTAACTCTTTATCAAATTTAGTTTGCAAAAACCCTTCCTTTTGAATCGCTTTTAACACAGAAATTATCGATGCCTCGATATTTTTACCGAGGAAACAATCATCTTAATTGTCATTAACGCGGTAATCCTGGGACACTCTGTATAAACGTAAAATATAAATATATCGATTTCAATCTGAATTCATTTTTCATGTTTATTATTTTTTAACAAAAATTTTTAAATAATAAAATTTTTAGATAAAGATTTCTTCTTTTTTTTTTTAAAGGATTTTTTTTTAAGGATTAAATATAGGGTTTCTTGTAAACTGACCACCTTATGAATGCAAACAAATGAATATATGCATTTCAATTTCAGATAAATGTTACTTTAAGGATGTTCTGGATATACAATAGTAGCAAAAAATTGTCAAAATTAAAAAATATGTTTCTTACGTTTATACTGTTCGAAAAATTAAAAAAATAAATTCGGGTTATGAAAAAGATTAAAGTATCACAAAATAATATGGATTTTGACGTATTCGTAAAAGAATATAGTTGTAATTAATATTTTTCCTAATCTATGGCAAAAACTTTTGATCGTGAATATCCTCTGAAATTAACTGCAAAAAAACAATGAAAAACGAGTAGTTTGCAGAAAGAGAAAAAAAGACAGATAATATTTTTTTACAATTTTTAGTGAATAACTCTTAAACGAATTGGTGAATCTAAATCAAGTTTTGCACAAATATTTATTAGAATTTCCTTAATATATGTAAAAATTTCTTTTATTGTTAATATTTTTTCTTTGTCAAATTTGTCAATAAGCTCTACAATAGGCGATTTTTCATAAGAATCAATAATAACTTTAAATTTAAATAACTTTCAAACCATTATGAGAATTGTGCTTAGTTTTTATACAAATATTCAGAAGAAATAATAGAACAATCTATGAAACTTTAATGCTTTTTTTAGTATATTTCGATATATATCTCATTAAAGATGTCACATACATCTTTAATGATGAATGTAATAATATAATAATTTTTCAAAAGACTTCCTTAATAAATTTTAACTTGAAAATTAAAACATTTGCCATTAAAGGTTTGTAAAGTGTATGATAAGATAAAAAATGTATGGTGAGAGAAAAAGATGAAAAATATGTTCGCATTACATATTTTAGAGAATATAAAGTCTTTGATAGAAATTTTCACAAAATACACTAATAAATGTGCAGGAATTTTCATGAAATGCTCGGGAAAGTTTATACCTCGGGGCATCTGGCAACACTGGGTGGTAACATCAAGGCTCGGCTTTCGCATCGGGAGGTCGATCACGTATATTCTCCCCAAGAGCGGAAAAGAGCGAAAAGTGAAAATTTTCGCGCGAATTTTCGCAAAATCGTGACGTCGTGACTTCGGAGAAATAATGAGATTTGATAAAATGAGATTTCTGTGAGTGATTGAATAAGATAAAATGTGAAAAAAAAAAAAGAAAAGACTCACTAACATCCACGTGATCGACCTCCAGGACGAGTCCTAGTCGTATTTGAGTGAAAATCAAACACAAGTTGAAATCACACTCGGAGAAATTGTTCGAAATCTCTACATTTGTGGAAATCAAACATTTGTACAGCATACGCATGCAAATTATTTTTCCTCGCAAAATGCTTTAACTAATAATAAAAAAAGAAAAAAAAAATCCAAATATATTCCAATTTCTCGATAAAGTTAAAAAGTTGAGAGATTTTCCCGTCTTACACAATCAGAAATAAATCGTTAAACTGATAACTTACTGCTGGCGGCGTTTCCTTGAGTAGAATATTTTGGATCGTAATGGATGTCGGTGATATGCCAGAAATATCCTACAAGGCAAAGAACTCCTCTTTATCGTGATCGAGGTTAATGAAAAATGAAAGGGGCCGAGGAAAAGCACCAGAATTTTGATCGAAATTTTCACTAATATATTTCGTCAATAATATATTTCGGCGCTTATAAAGCGATTGAACCACTGGTCTCTGGTTTCGATAAAATCGCACATCCTAAAAAAGGTAATACGCGACGAATATGTCATGGAATAACTTATTTGACAGCGCGGAGCGAGGCGAAATTTCAAATATCAAACCTTGTTTATTAAGAGGCTTAGTTTACATTTTTTTTTTTTTTTTTTTTTTCATTGAACTCGCTATTTTTATATTCTTTTAAATAAATAGCTTTTTATATCTTTTTAAATAAATACGCTCTCTCCTGCCTCCTGTAAAATTTGCCCAGTCAAAATATCGCAACAATTAAAACCGGTATAATATCGGCGATTTCAATTTTCTGCTACAGTAGTATGGAAAAATATATATCTCACATCAATTGCTGCGCTTCCATTGTCACAAATAAACATAGGGATCATATTCGCGTGTCTACATGAAAAAAAATGCTGCGATGTACATGTCGCGAAACTCGTTGCGCAGATGGAATTTTCGCTGTCCCCAATGTGCCGTGGCAAATTTTTCGTCACTGCAGACGAAGCCGCTATACGGGAAACTCGTGAAATTCAGGCCGATTACATCTTGGAAACAATAACGACTATGGAAAATAACATGAAAGTAAAGAACATTGTTGTGAGCTTTTATGCCCATACTCCGTAATTGCACTTTCCGTTTTAAAGGAAACGTGTATTCTTAATGCACTCATATAGTGGATTTTTAATTGCCACTTTTTGCTATCGAATCATTTAAAATGCAAATTTTGCCGATCAAAAAGCACTAAAAATATTGTAAGAAATTGGAAGAAAAAATGTAAGAAATATTTTGATCCTACTATATGTAAAAAAAAAAAAAAAAACGAGAGAGTTATTGCATTACGTGCCTATTTTTATTCGCGTATCAATGCATATCGATGGATTTAGCTTTGGATTATTAGATTATTCTTTTCCGCAAATGTAACTTTTCGTTAATATCTTCAAATAGCAAAATTGCCGACAGTCGTGACGTCAATAAAAAAAAATCAGTGAAGGAATAATCATCTCATTCTACGATTGTAATTTCTGTAATTTTGTCATCAAAAATTGGAGCTTATGAATTTGAAAGGCACACTTCATTCTTCTCTTGCGTCTAAAGCGAAACGTTGCTCTCGCTTCGAGCCTGCCCGCCGTTGTTCTTCGTGTTGCTCGGAAATTTTTCTCTCGAGAAATTTTCGCGCCGCGGGGTGAATTTTCCGGCGGCGCGTAAGCGATAGCCAGATTGCGCCGTGCCCGAAGGCATCGGATGATGCCGCTACAATATACATAATAGCTTCTTATACCTTTTCTCATGAAGGTATTAAAAATTGCGACTATAGCGCGTAGAGAAGAAAGAAAAAAAAAAAAAAAAAAAAAAAAAAAAAAATTACGCGCCGCGAATATGCAAAGTACAACAATTTATTGTCCGTAGAGAGAAAAGAGCACGATATAGTACTTACCTATCTTCCCTTGCACCGCGCACAGCCACGAGAGCAGTATCAGGTAGTCGCGTATCATCTTTCCGGAATCGCACCTGCAATTACAGATCGTTTGAATGCCGTGCGGGCAAGCCGCTTCGCGCGATAACGATGACGAAGGTTTTGTTTGCGCCCAAGTCTAATGTGCGATATATTTTGCAATCTCGCGCGAAGCCAAGAACTTGCAGGGTGTCTATCCAAAGTTTGTAAAAAAATTCCCTGATTTTTCAGATAATTTTTGCAAAATTCCAGGTAAAATCAGAGAATTTTTACATAAATCCTTTTGAAATAAGTTTTTTTTTTTTAGTGCGTTTTTAATACTTTTAATATTCATACGAAAAAAAAAGAACGAGTAAAAAATTGTGCAAATTAGAGACTTGCACATTGCTTCCTCATAATTTTATTTTTTTTCCTTCATAATGCGAGCAATCGTAATTACAAATACGTCCAAATTCAATATTAATCATCCTTTGATATTTTATTTATGTAAAAATATTTAGCACAATATCTCAAAATTTGAGGAAGTTAGAGTAACCTTTTTTTTTAAATTCAAAATTTCATAAAAAGTAAACTTTTTCATCAAATCTCATCAAATTCAATATCAATCATTCTTTAATGATATTCTATTCGTATAAAAATATTTAGCCTGATATCTCAAAATTTGTGGAAATTAGAGCGTGCACACTTTTATTGAAAAATTTCATTAAAATTTCATTAAAAATTAATCCTTTCACCAATTCTCATCAAATTCAATACCAATCATCCTTCAATAGTATTTTATTCATGTAAAAAACTTTAAATCAATATCTCAAAATTTACGGAAGTTAAAGCAACAACACCTCTTTTTGAAAAATTCAAAATTTCATTAAAAAAAAAAAAACTCCTTCACCGATTCTGGTCAATTACAATGCCAACCAACCTTTAATAATACTTTATTCATATACAACAATTTAGTCCGTTATCTCAAAATTTACGGTAGTTAGAGCAACCATGTCCTTTTTGTGCACAAACATATATACATACACACATACAAACATTTTGTAAAAATATATTTCTCGACATTTTAGAACATTCAGAACACATTGGCATCAAAATTTGAAAAAAAAAATTTCCACAAAAATAAAGCTTCCTCCAAGCAATAAATTACTTAAATTTTAAATATCAAATTTAAAAACGTACCGAATGATTTTTGTAAAACAAGTATTTTTCATTTGCATAATATTTTCATTTTCTATTATTAATTGTAAGAATTACAATAAAAAATGTGTATTCAGTATTTTTTGCTGCTTGTAATCAAGGAAAAAAATATATTAGGTCTACGGGAAAATTCTGTCCGATAATGTCATCTCAAGTATCAATTTTTCGCCCCCAAAGATGAGTCATTCTACAAAAATGGAATTCATAAGTTACCATCGCTGGGAAGAGGTCATTAGTATCTATGGAAATTATATTGTTTAGTAAATATTAATAAATGTATTATTTTCTTTTAATTCAGAAACGGACAGAACTTTCCGCTAGATCTAATATATTTATATAATTTATTGGAAATATAAGATTCATAATTATTGGCCAGATTGCCGATGCTTGCAATATAAAAACAAAATGATCAAAGAGAGTATCTTTGAAAAAATTCCTGAATTAAAATAACATTCCACGAGAATGTTTTTCCTGACTTTTCAAGGTAAAAAGAAAATTCTTGAAAATTCCAAGTTCTCTAAGTTTTTCCAGAGAGTAGACCCTCAAAAACATAATTCACAATCATTGGCCAATCAGATTGCCGATGCTTGCAATATAAGAATAAAATGATGAAAAAATGAATTTTTGAAAAAATTCCCCAAAGTCAAATCAAACTCCATGAGAACTTCCTAATTTTTTAAGATAAAAACAAAAGAATTTTCCAGTTTTCTAGGTTTTTTCAGAGAGCGGGCAACCTCCAATCAAAAACATATAATTCACAATCATTGGCCAATTAGATTGTCGGTGCTTGCAATAAGAACAAAATGATCCAATAGAAAAGTTTTAAAAAAATTCCCTAAATTCGAGTAAAATTCCCTAGTTTTTCAAAATAAAAACGAAAAGTTTTCTAAGTTTTTCTAGAAAGTAGATGTCCTCACTATGAGATAGAGATTATATTTCCGACACAAACGTTATATTCCCGGTGTCGTAAAAGATGATAAATATATATACGCGCGGCGGGCGGCATTATAGCGTAATAACGCTTCGCGCAGCTTAAACGCGATATGCAAATAAGGTCGGTCATTAATGTCGGATAGCGCCAGAGCCACGGATAACTTCGCGTCCGTAAACGCGCCGAATTCCGATATCATCTCGATTTTTCCACGCGTTTCCATTTCCAAGACACAGACGGAGATACGAGAGAAATCAATTCCGCGTGCCGCCAAAAATTCATTCGCGATCGGAATGCCTCTGTGTATGCGTGCTCGAGGCTTTATTTACCCCGACGCTCTCAATAATTTCACTCGTGTGCGATACGTTTTTAGAATCGACCAGTAGCGGAGGGATCTGCCGATTTATGTGTTCGATGTCGCAAGAAATGCGGCAAACAAATATCAACGAGTTTTTACATTTCGCGCAAAAACAAACTACCTTGTATATACATATGCGGGTTACCTTTATCGTCGAAATGAAACCACCACCGAGCGATACTACGTTACACCGAAATATCTCGGGGGATTCTCGGGCAAAATTGACAGGGTCAAAAGCTGAAAATCAAATTCTGTTTATATGGCAAATGCATGAAACTCATCCCCCTACGAAAAATATGCGACATACCGTTGCGCATAATTAATGCAGTCGCGCACGGCTATTTCGTTTCCCGGCGAAACGTAAATATTCAAGATAAATGACGCAGCGGGAGTTGATAAACAAGCGCTAATTTCGAATTTAATTCGGCGACAATTGCACGCCTCGCGAGCTGCACGGCCGCCAACAGCGATACATCACTCAAACGTCTTCTTACACAGAGTACATTTTTCACACAAAACAGTGATTAAAAACAGCTCAACGCAAGCGTTACGATCTCCGTGATATAATGTATGATTTTGATATTTACAGTATGTAAATTCATTAACGCTATAGCGTTTTTTTCCCTTTTTCATTTTTATTTTCTAGTAATATTATTTTCTATCTAGTTATCACCAGAAAATTCGTCTACTCAAACTTTAGAAGTAAAAAATTTTTTCAAGAATTCTCTGATCTTTTAGGTGTTTTTGTTCAAAACTTCAAGTAAAAAGAATATTTTAAATATTTTTTCACTGGAATTTCTTGTAATAAGTTTTTTTTATTGTAAGTATTTCCTAATGTTCATTCATACGAAAGAAAAACAAAGCCATTTAAATTATCAAATGCTAGATTTGCAAATGTACTAAAAATAAAATTGAATAGCTTTTGTCAAAATAACAAATTTTTTTCACTTGCATAATATTTTTATTTTTTATAACTAAAAATTAAAATAAAGAATATATATTGTATATTTGATATTTTATTAAAACATTGAATATATAAACGAAGATAGATATATGTTTATAAGATATTTTAAACACATAATTTACAACGTGGCTTATTGGCAGATTGTCTACTGCTTACAGTATAAGAACAAAATTATTAAGGAAAAAATTTTTTTTTTAAATTCTCTTAGTCCCAACAATATTTCCTAAGAATTTCCTGACTTTTTCAGGTATAAAAAAATTCCATAAAAATTCCAGGTTTTCCATGTTTTTCCAGGAAATAGATATCCTGATCACGTTTTTATTTTGTAAAGCCGTAATTTCGCATAGGATGGAAAGTCTCATATTTATTGTTCTTTAAAAGTTTCCTATCATTAGCAAAATTATCAAAAAGAAAATTAAAAAAAAAAAATTTTCTTAGTCCCAACAAAATTCCCTGATTTTTCCAGGTATAAAAAATTCCTTAAAAAATCCTGATTTTTTCATGTTTTTCCAGGAAGTAGATACCCTGATCACGCATATTTTGTAAGTCCGTTATTTTGCTAAGGATAGAAAGTCTCGTATTTATCATTCTTTAAGAATTTGCTATCATTAGCAAAATTATCAGAGAAAAATAAAAAAAAAAATTTTCTTAGTCCCAACAAAATTTCCTGATTTTTCCATTTATAAAAAATTCCTTAAAAAATCCTGATTTTTCATGTTTTTCCAGAAAACAGATACTCTGATCACGCATATTTTAGTAAGTCCGTTATTTTGCTAAGGATGGAAAGTCTCGTATTTATCGTTCTTTAAGAATTTGCTATCATCAGCAAAATTATCAAAGAGAAAATTTAAAAAAAAAATTCCCTTATTCCCAACAAAATTCCTTGAGAATTCCCTGATTTTTCCAGGTATAAAAAAAATTCTCTAAGAATTTCTAATTTTTCATGTTTTTCCAGGAAGTAGGTACCCTGATCACGCACATTTTGTAAGTCCGTTATTTCGCAAGGATAGAAAGTCTCGTATTTATCGCTCTCCAAGATTTCGCTACCATCAGTTTTTGGTTTTAATTTCGTACCTCATTTAAATATTTTTTCACGCAGCTATTTTTTTCGCGCACTTATCTCGCTTATCGTATCGCTGCGACCGTGAGCGCTGAAAAGCGAATGAGTGCGGGGTTGGAAAGAGAGGGACGCGAGGCACATTTGGTCTGGCGGCCATCGTGAATTTCAATTTGCGACTAGCGCACGACGAGAACGACAAGCAGAATTACGGAGCGAACCATTACCGGGCAATCGGTCTATCATGAACGGCCTTTTGTACTATGCCCGAGAAAGGGCGGCGAGGGAGGAGAGGCGGAAGTTTACGCTAGGACACGCGATTTTCTTGTTCGTTCCAGGGGACCGCGAACGAGCTAACGACTTAATGTGAAATAATAGCGGGTGCGTCGATACCGCGGAATAGGCGACGCTAACTCCTATATGAATAATTCGCCGCGTCAAAACATGGATACGATATCACGATGTTTCGCGGAACTGATATTTTCGCCAAAGTTTAATGACTTGAGTTTTTACTCGGGAGGTCGATTGACTCGTCTGGAAAAATCATCAATTTGTGCAAATGACGGTAAAGTGTAACAATAAGTGTCTGGATATTATACGCGACAATTACGCTTTTTACTTTTAATGCACTTTCTCTTTCTTTTTTTGCAAACTCAAAATAGATTAAAGTCAGAATATATAGTCGCAGATAATTTTATTCCAAATAAATTGACTTCTTTTAAATCTTACTAACAGTTTCAAATTGGACACTTAATTGAGATTAAATACTAAATAAAATTTCATGATGCACATCTATAACTCTTGATTCAAATATATCTCACTTTATCTTCGTATAATTCATTAATAAGCAAGTCCTGCTTTGGAACGAATCTTCCTGATTTAGTATCCATAAAGAAGAGAAAGGAAATGCCTTATTTATAATCAAGCATCTTTATTATAAGAAGCGATAGGATCAATTTTATGGATAAAATATCACGAAGAATGTCAATTACAGGTAATGAAACGAAAAAGATATTAGATATTATTGGCATGCAAAATGTTTGACATATTTATCGGATAAAGATAAACATGTCATATCTGTTTGCTGGATAACTTTTTAAATTCAAATCTGCCATCATTGGCTACAATATTGGGATCTGTCAAATGGGCGGGGCTTAAGTAACATGGCGCATCTTAAAGTGCAGTGTCAATATCACGTATGCTTTTACGTGTAAAGCATCAATTTTTATAGTCGAATAAAATGCTAACCATAAATGCAATTTGTGATTGATAAATAATATTCGCGTATTTATGCTTTACGGCCATATTGCGAGCGTGCTGCGCTCTAAGAATAATATTTTTTTCTGCCACCAGAGGTCATGTCTCCATTTGACAGATCCCAATCCATATATCTCTATTCTTGTCGTACTCTTGCATCTCACGTATATAAATTCGTTCGCAATATTGAACTCGCATGAACGAGAAATCGCTGTTCCCGATACACCCTAACACGCGTTCTAGACTAAACATGAAACTTTAAAAACTACGCTCGTAAATATTCATGACACGCGCGAGCTGTAATTACTTGTAATCGCGTGTCGCATCGCGCAAATGGCTATGTCGAGCCGCTATAAGAATTCCGCGTAATGTGTTAACGCGATAGATGCCTCCCCACGAGCGAGAATAACGAGCGCGTAAACGATATTATATCGCGCGCGCGTTGAGTTTCGGATTAATAACTCATGCGCGTATGCGATGCGATCCATGAAAATACTTAAAATCTTTATTGTCGCTATTACAACGCGACCCCTGGACGAAAGCTGAACGTTATGGGATGTAGAATGAAACTATATACAGGGTGATTTCTAAATAAGTGCGAAGAATTTTAGGAAATTTTTTTTTTTTGGCGAAAATCAAGGGAAGTCTTTCATATAAACGTATACTCTTATATTCCTCTGAGAAATTGCGCTCATCCAAAGGGGAAGGTAGAAATTGGGTTTCTATTTTTTTTTCTCAAAGTTTGAACAAGTTAAAAAAATGAAATTTCACACTGACATTTTTCACTAGTAAAAAAAATATTTATTAATCCTCCCATATTGTTATAAGGGGATGAAACGAGCAACTGTTATTCAATTTTTTTTTTTATTAGAATTTTTTAACGAGCCAGAATGTGATCATGTAATATGCATTTTAGAAAGGTTGATTCTTTAAAAAAATTTTACTTTTTTTAATTATTTCGTAAAATCAATAGTTAAAAAAATAAAATAAAATACATTATCATACGCAGCACAGCTAAATGGCATAGGTTTTGAATTACAAGAAATTGAATTTCAAAATAACAAAAAAAATAAGCAAAACAAAATTATAGAATGTTGAAAAAAAGTTGAATAAAAACAACATAAAATGAACCTAATTTTCATCTTTTCCTGAAAAGATGTATCTCAGGGAATTTTATGAAAAACTCTTAATTTTAGACAAAGAATCATCTAAAATTTTTCGCACTTATTTAAAGTTACCCTATATAACTTGATCTTCTTCAATATTTCTATAGCACACAATGATTTTATTTTTATCCATAATCGTCAAGAAAAATAAAAAGTTTTAATCTTGAAAATTCTTATAAATCTTGGATAATCTAATTTAGTCATCAGAATCTTTCTTCAAAGTTTATAATAATTTTTATAAATTTCATTCACGCACATATATATAGTTATCCTTAAAAAGCTTGAAGAATCGTCTGCGTATTTTTAAATATAAACAAAAAATTCAAAAGAGATAATAAATCATATATTTTATCAAACGACATTTGTCGTAAATTCTCGTGCAAACAGAAGCCAGAGATGAGACATGTACATCATAGGGTGCTCTCCCCTTAAGAGATGTACTATTTGCCCTGTATTTTCTTACCTTAGCGTTGTAGGCACATTAATTCGCGCACTTTGCACTGCTTCACGCTCTGTTAAACTTAGATTATATCTGGTTATAGTAGCGTGCTGTCAACTAGATACAACATCACTGGTATCGCCCGAAACAAGCTTGCTGAGGAGGTTGTTTGACTATAAGCCTGACTATAAAGCTGCTGTCGGACTATTACTTGACATGTCTCGTCTCATATTAAAGCGTTGTATTCCGTCCTTCGGATCATCTATCGTGGATCCTCTATCGTTGGAAAACGCTCGGTTGACCTCGATACCGCGTCATCCAGGCTGATACACGGATGGCGGAGTAATTATCGACGCTCTTAACGGCGACAATTGATGGAATTGTCTATCGTGTCGAGCGTCGTGAAAATCCGTTTTCTCGAACGCGATCGTGAGTATATCGGTGAGCGTTCCTCCCGTTTTCTACAACGTAATCTTTCTATCGCCCATCGGCAATCAGCAGGGAATCAGCAAGGGATCGCGATAAAGTGAAAGCACGTAGCTGCCATTCCTTCACGGTATCTGCTGTGCCCAGCGGCGCATTTTCGATTAGATTGTCTAAACCTCAAGCTTGGAGAACGTTTTAAGCTCTAAAGATATAAAAGAAGAAAATAAGAGAATACCGCTTTCTACAAAAATTTTCAAAAATTCTGATTTTCCTAATTTTCTGAAAAAATATATATATTTATTTTTAGAAAATTAGAAAAATTAGAATTTTTTTCGAAATTTTATAGAAAGCGATGATCTTTTATTTTATTTTATTTTTTTTATATTCTTTTATACATATTTTTTTTAATATCCATATTGAAATAAATTTGATAATGTAATATAATATTATTGGATTGTTACGCAAGCTTAAAAAGAGTGTAATTATCAAATTTTTAAAATTTTGTCAAAAACAAAAATTTTATTATATGAAAAATTTGTATTCCACATTTTCGGCAAAAGAAATCATTTCCTTTTCAACAATATTACATTTTCCAATCCATTCTGTATATGAATTTATCGAGAATAAATTTTCAATAAAAAAAAAATATGAATTTAATAAAATTATCGATTATATATATGAAGCTCCTTAACTTAAATGACATTGTTCATTAAAAAAATTACAAAAAAGACTAGGATAAGAATGTAAAAAAATGATGTGGAATCTATATACAAGGGAAACATTAGAGCTCTGACATCGGAGAGAATCTTTCTTTCTGTTCGAGAGAAGATACGAATACAATAAGCGTATTGATTGGTTTTTCGAAGCTGAGCTCCAATCGGATTATATTTTACAGAAAGAAGCCAACCAATAATTTTTCGATTGTTGATTGGTTCCTTTCTGCAGAATTCAAGATCCAATTTTATCTCGTTTCAAAATAAATCGCACATCGATGTTTCCTCGATTTTTGTTTTGCTGCCTGAACATCCACGCTACAGCAATACATCTGTGCGTTTTTCTGCACTTTCCACGCTTATTTACTTTTAGCCGTTTCTCTTCAAAACGTGATCATGTTTTATTCCAAGTATAGAGAATATAAAAAAAAAACACACATTTTTCTCTACACTTTCTCTGTTTTTTTTCTAAAAGTAAGTCTATTCATATCAACAATGTATTCTGCTGTAATGTAAAGTTTCTCAAACATTACTTATACATTTGTAATTACGTATATTTACAATATTTATCAAATATAATAAAAATCAAATTTTTTTTTTAATTTCTATGATATTTTAGAATAGCGTGTGTACAATAATATTTTCGATATTTTATGATAAAAAAAAAATCACCAATGCTTGAAGGCTGGTTTTGATTTGCGCATGTATATTCTGACTTAGATTCTTTTAAGAGCAAAAACACCCCATAAAAGATCTTTGCTTTATTTATTTTCTCAATCAATCAATGGAAGTGTCTATCCAAATTCTGTAATAAAATTCCTTAATCTTCAAGTTTTTTGTTTAAAATTTTGGGTAAAGAAAATATTTTAAAGAAATTTTGGTGCATTTTTCTAAAATAAGTTTTTTTTTTTATTGCGTTTTCCATTGCTTTTCATTCATACAAAGGAAAAACACAAAGCCACTTAAATGTTTAAGTGCTAGATTTGCAAGTAAATTGAAAAAAAAAAAAAAAAAACTAAACAGTTTTCGTAAAGATAAAATTTTTTAACTTGCATGACATTTTAACTTTTTATCACTAAAAATTAAAACAAAAAATATGAACTATATTTAATATTTTATTAAAACATTCAATATATAAATAGAGGTAAATATATATTTATAATATTATATTTATATATCTTAAATAATTCAGAACTTGGCTACTGCTCGCAGGAGGATTGCAAGGGCAAAATTATCAGGGAAAATTTTTTTTTTTTAATTTTCCGAATCCAAATAAAATTCCCTAAGAACTTCGTAATTTCTCCAGATACAAAAAAAAATTCCCTGAGAATTCCAGATTTTCCATGTTTTTCCAAGGAGAGAGACATCCTGTCAATGCTTTGGGCAAAGTTTACATCAAATACAAATTTATCTGTAACAATCTCTCTAAATGTATTTGTATAAAACACTTCTTCTGCGCAACGCATGTTTTCACAAATTATCCTAAGTAAAAATGTCAGGCGGGGTGGAGGGAGGGGGGGAGTGGGCGGTCATATATAACTCCTGTTTCACTGTAATGCGAGAAATCATCTCTTGTCAACGACAGTTCTGCTCCACGCCGGCGGCGTAATCAATTTGCGCATTAATCAAAATCATTTTTCCCCCGCCGACATCCCGCCGCTCGATTGCGCTCGAGGCGGCTTCCAACGTCGCGCGTTAATCGCATCGGATACACGATTGCGACGTAAATCGCGTTCGCTCGCCTCGTTAATGCAAATCAAAATTGTCCCGGAAATGTCATTACGGAACGGCTCGCGACGCGTTATCGCACCGAGGCGGCGGGCGGTCGAGGGGGGTTTGGCGGGGGGAGGGAAGGGAGGAAGGACTGTAATACGTTTTTCATCGTGTCAACGTAGCGCGCGTTATTCCCGCAGATTGTGCTCGCCGCGGTCGTCGTTTAAGAGCCCGCCACCACCACCTCCCCCCTCCCCCCGCGGAATATATCCGCGACCGGTTATAAATTACGACGCTTATCGCGCGCTATCCGCCGCAACACGACGACGGAATGTGTATGTATCACCTCGAATCCCGAGGTGTATATCTTCGAAGGCATTAAGGGCGCTGGAAAAATGTCGCAGAGAAGAATATATACACCTACACGGAACTATATTTGAAAAAAAAAAAAAAAAAAAAAAAAAAAAAAAAAAAAAAAAAAAAAAAAAAAAAAAAAAAAAAAACCAAAAAAAAAAA
>JBCAUJ010000042.1:476884-496963 GCA_038406275.1 Cataglyphis albicans
CTCTCTCTCTCTCTCTCTCTCTCTCTCTCTCTCTCTCTCTCTCTCTCTCTCTCTCTTTCTCTTTCTCTCTCTCTCTCCCACCGCTGTATGTTATGAGGCCCCGGCCACCTCCATCCATATAGCTCCGGACCGTGTCTCTCGCCACCGCAACACGTAGTGGCTTTCTCTCAACTATCCTCCCGCCTCTCTCGCCTCGATTGTACTTTATATTCCGCGATGTATACATCGCTGTATCGCTTTATGTCTCGTATAAAGGTTTTATTAACCAGAAATCAAGTGCGCAAAGTTCCTTCGGATCCTCGCTCTTGTTCCTTGTTTTTAAATAGTCTTCTTTTGATCTAGGATATGATCAGATAATTCCGGCCAACAAGTAGTAGAGAGTAACAAATGAGAATAACAAATGTAAAAAATCTTTTTACAAGAGAAAGAAACTCAAAAATAAAGTCCAGACAAAGGACACACGCGTAACGTGTGTTGGAAGAGCGAGCTCCTCTCAGAATCGGGCCAGAGATAGACTTTTTAAGAAACCTAGGACGTTTCTTGGATTTATAATTCTGAACAATGTAGAACGAACGTAGAACAGCCTGGAAGAACTAAAAAAAATATTTAAAATAAAAAAATGGAGGGCTAACTTGATGGGGACGTTTCACCAAGTCAGTATCCTTCAGCGCATGTTGCGACTACTCGCGTTTCGCGTTCGATCTGGGCTATTTCAACACTTGACGACCACTGACGTCGGATCCGCAGCGCGGTCCCACGTGCGGCGAAACGTCATTGTGTCGTTTGAACGTTTCTATTAACTGTCACGTTCGCTGCTTTCAGCCCGATATCCTCGATGTTATGTGCGCGGCCTCCGGTGAGTTTTTCTTTCATCCTCCCCGCGTTCCTTTCTTATTCGTCGCAGTTCTCCACATTTTTACAATGACATTTCTTTGGCTTCGCATCGACGCATACGTCAACTCGCGTCTACATACGAATGGTAACGTGGCGCGCAATCTTCCTCAAGCCGGATATGAAAATGTTCTTTTCCCAGATTTTGCTCCCGATCGCAGAGACGTATTCATAATGCGTCATTTGAATACATATTTCTCTATTGTTTAAAAAAATTTTGAGATAAAGATTTAAAGAAATGAAAAAATCGTCCAGTTGAAATCACAGTGCAATGACGTAAGAGGAGAGAAAAAGAAAGAAATACTATAACTTAATTCTCTTTTTATAAAATTAATATGTTTCAAAAACTGCATTAATCTTCTGCTGGAAAATCATACATAAACAATTGGAAAATTTGTATTTTTTTGTCAAAAAATAAAATCTTCGTGTTAAATATTTAACACATTTATATGTTAATGTAACATATTACTGTGTAACGTATTATGTTAATTAAACTCAAGTGTTAAATTATTAAAACAACTGGAAAATGTGTAAAAAAAAAACAAATGTGCATCTGTTTTTAATTTTACACAATAGATATGTTCCGTATTATTAATGACAGAATTCAGCTGTTAAAATTTACATAAAAGAAATATTGACTTTTATTCTATAATAAGAATGACAGTGATTACGGATTGTTAATAACATTTTTCAAAGTTAGTCATTAAAAATATGTTAATTTTACGCAAAATTTATTTCAAATTATTTTAAAATTTACATTTATTTGTGTATTAAAATATTAACATAGTATTAGTATTTGTCACCATTTAACATATCCATATTATGTTAAAGTAACACAAAAATCTGTGTAAAAAAAAATTTTGAGACATGTAATATCTATTAAATATAACATAAATTTTTCAACTCTCTATATATATTAGGAAAATTATTATATTTTTAACTGACACATATCCTTGAATAAAATTAGAAAAGTGCAATTATTTAACAATTATTTGAGTGGTAATTTACAATTAATCTAATAATGACTCTCGCTTGCTCTCTCTCTCTCTCTCTCTCTCTCTCTCTCTCTCTCTCTCTCTCTCCAACTATTCTTATAAAAAGTTTCTAATAAAAAATAATTATGCTGTTTTTGATACATTGTATATATATCTAAAAATATAAGTAGATACTTTATACAGACAACATGAGAAACAACTTCAGTGCGCTTGTAATATTCTGATTATTTGAAAAAGCTGGCTTATCTTGTGTACTTTGAAATTGACGCTGAGATTTAACGATGGACGTAAACTTTTATAAGGATCTTATTAACGATTGTATATTGTCATGGAAATTGTTTTTTGCAGTTTTCCTTTATGACATCCTTCATGCAGTATTTTACACGTTGCACTCCGATGTGCTTTTATTTGCACATAAAATGTTAAGCATACTAAATACACTCATATATTCATTAACTACTGTAAGATCTTTATAATGTTTTAAAATTCTGCGTGTCAAGTTTGAGAAAGAAGAAAAATATCTCATATACATATTCTTTTATCTTTATTTTCTTTAATTAATTTCGCGAATTATTCTTTCGCATTGTACATAAAAAAAAAAAATTCAATATTAATCTATTTTTTAAAAATATTTTTTACATTTATAGATATTAATGTATTATTATTAATAATGTATTAATTATTATTTTTATATTTTGAGAGAGGAGAATTTTCATTTTGCCAAGAGAATCATTAATTAATTATTAAAATTAACCAGAACTACATTTCGGCATTCTTGCTCTGATAAATATATTACGATAACATTAAGTATAACAATGTATTAATTAAAAATGAAAAAAGCGCGACAAAGAAAATTGGATTTCTCCGATATTTTCGTCAAACAAAAATCATTTCCACATTAGCTGTAAAATTTATGAAGGACATACAATGTTTCAGGATACTTTGCCAATTGTCGCTAAATAAATAAAGGAGAAACACACGATTCGCTGGTAAGTAATAAAGTTAATATGTATTTGCGCGGTTACCTACAATGTTCGAATACGCTTGTCAAAACGCGCATATTGGCAGATACTATAGGGAAATTAATACCGAGGCATATGTTCCGAGCAGACCTGCCTAACCAGCGCATTAGTACGTCGCAATCGAATCCGTAGCTGGTTGTATGCACGCCGGTGGTATGCGTGAGTGAACGGCAGCGGCAAAGAGGGGTGGAAGAGGAGGGAGGCAGAAGGAAGAGGAGGAAGAGGAAGCGAGCACAAAGTCCATGGAGGGTGCCGGTCGGATGATATACTGGATACCGGTCCGTGGTGGCGGCATGGTGGTTACAGATAAGGAACAGGTCGCGCGGAGAGAGCTCGGGGGATGGAGAGACGGTACTAATTTAGTAAGCGCGGCGAACGAGGGCGCAGGCAATATCCACTTCCGGCTTTCGTGTCTGCGAAGACGGAAGTAACGCGCCATCCTCCCGAAGATGCTTTAAATTTAATAGGGCGCCGATGTTTCTCTCCCTCTCTCTCTCTCTCTCTCTCTCTCTCCCTCTCTCTCTCTCTCTCTCTCTCTCTCTCTCTCTCTCTCTCTCTCTCTCTCTCTCTCTCTCTCTCTCTCTCTTTCTCTTTCTCTAATAATTCTCCGCGCAAAATATTATAAATATATTTGTGCGATATTTCTTTTCCCTAAGGAGGATAACGCGTGACAATATCGAATTATATAAAATGACGAGATATAAATATTTAGGAGTCAAATCACCCTAAAACGCATATAAATGCTATCCGAAACAGAATCTATATCTGAAATGTCGCTCTTCACCGACGCTAAAAATTTCATGAAAAATATCGATATTTTTTATTTGCTTAAATGTAAAATGAATTAAATCGCAGACTGCATAAAATATCGTTTACTCGCGAATACTATCAGTATCAATCTCTACCGTCCCGCGATAATTCCTTTAAAACTTCAAAAAAAAAAAAAAAAAAAAAAAGAAATAAAAATATGTTTCGCTCGATAATATTTCCCCTAAAAGGGGAAATATTTGACGTTAACTCCGAATATTTGGCGCACCAAAGAAACCGATACTCCGCAATCCCGAAATATCGTAAATATTCTAGTAACACCCGCACGCGCGCACGGATAACGTTCGTAAGCGTGGGTGGTTTAGTCGAGCATATTTTATCCCGCGCGTGCATTGCACACACGCCCGGGCGCATTGGGTGACTATGACGAAACGCCGAGGATTTCCCACTCGGAGATTCGTTTTCCCGCGCACCTTGCACTGTCAAAACGGGCGGGGGTGGGAGGAGGGAGGAGAGGCGGCTTCGTATACGCGGAAGAGTAAAGTAGGATACTGTGCCGAATGGTTACATAGATAAGACAAGCTTCGGCGTTCCGCTCCACAATAGAGAGAAAAGAGAAATGGAGGGAATCAAAAAGAGAGAGAGAGAGAGAAGGAGGCAAAGTTTCATCCCCCTTGTTTTCTCTCACGTTTACTTTGGCCTCTTTCCTTTTCGGTCTCAGATTTGCTCAGCGCGCGTGGGCTCATCCGTGTGTCGCAAAGAAATAGGAGAGAGAGAAAGAAAGAGAGAATTCAACCGGAATCAGTAGAATTTACTCCAGTGGATTGCGAGCACGCGTCTCTTCGACGCGCCAATCGGCCGGGCGCCTCAAGACAAAAATTGTGTCTTGATGAAGGGCGGGTGTGTGCGAACAGGGGAGTAGGTTGATTAACCTGTAACACCAAAGCAGGCTGGTTAGACGAGGCGCCGCAGGTTTCTAGACATAAGGTTGGCTCCACAGGGAAGATCTCCCAAGGACTCCGGTTCGAGTTGTGGGAGCGAAGCGCGCGGGAAGGTCGTCGTCGGATGGGCTATCAGGTTCGACTAGGTAGGGATTGACATGTTGGATGACTAATCAACCAGTCACAGTGACCATCATAGTAGTAGGGGAGTAGGGGTAAATTGATGCCAAGGAATCTGTGGCATTAAAGGTGGAAAAGTCTGTTGACCTTGGCACTCGGAAAGAGATCTTTCTTGGCGAAACTCCAATCGTACTACATGCTGTTATTGTTAGCGCCTTTTTTCCAAGTCCCCAAACAGTCATTTGTACAGCTAGGCATCTTGAATGTCCAACAATAGAAAACGTAAACAAACCACTAATGACACAACATGGTCGTCCAATATCATTAAGGCCAACATTCTGGACTTGTAGTTCTTTACTGATCGCATTAAACTGTGCAATATAATCATATCGCAGCGTATTTAGCAAGCTACGTTGCCGTCTACGTAAACGCCTTCTTGGCATGTGTATTTTTAGCAACTTGACTCAAGCTGAGCCCTCACATCTCGACAAGGTAATACACACGTGGGGGAAAATGGATTTTATTGCTAAAAATCCTACAGTCTTGAGGTGTCTTATATAACGCTACAGATTAAAAGGATAATGAAACTTTGGGTAAAAAACTCGAAAAAAAAAATGTTTTTTACTTTTCCAAAAATGGATTTTTTTACCCTATTAATTACTCAAAATGTTCATTTTCAAAAATTTATAGCAGAAATCTAATTTTGATGTTTATTTATTAATTTTGCATGGTTTTGAAAAATAAGCAAATTTACTAAAATTAGGTATCAGATTTCATGTTAGTTATTTTCATTTCTGGTTCATAAAATAACAAAAATAACAATAGTTTAATTATGCTTAAAAAAAGTTTTTTTCTAATTTTTATGAAATTTTAAAATTAAAGAACATTAAAAAATACCATTGAATTATAAAAATCAAAATTAATCTGTTTTATATATTTAAACTCAATTAATTAAACAAATGCAAAGTAGTAATCACATTCATTGAAATTAATTATCGACTCATTAAACAAAATTAAATTCCCATATCATCTTTTGTTCGAAAAAAAATGACGGTATCTTTCAAGATTAGCAAAAAAAACAGCTTTTTCCTTCAAAAATAAAATTTTTTACGTACTTTCTGCCCCCATTTTTAGAAAACTCGATTTTTTTAATCTCTAATTGGCGCGTATGCCGAGGCGTGGGCGGAGAGAGAAGAGTGGGGGGGGACGTTTCGATAACGACTTTACGAGGCGAGTACACGAGGAATATTCGAATAGCGGCGGGAGAGGAGATCTCTGACGGCGTTGTATCTGCTGTTTGATTAAGAGGAGAAACCAAACGGCTGTGCCGCGTACAAATTCCGTTGAAATATCCAACATGTGGGCATATGTGCATGTACGTGGCGCGCGACAGAAATGTACACAGCTGCGAAATCGTGAATATTCCATCGCGTAATCAGTCGCATTTCAATAACGCTTTCGCAGTTCACCCTGGAACGGTCCAAGAATTACATATTACACGTGACTTGTGTGTGTGTGTGTGTGTGTCGCTGCTTACGTTGGTAATCGTTCGCGATGCCGATAAGGGCGACTCGGCAAAGACGATAAGGTCGTCCGGGACCGTGCGTTCTATGCTAATTACGCGCGGACGAGAAAGCGCATATAATAATCTCTCTCTCTCTCTCTTTCTGTTTCGATATACGATATAATAAAAGTGCGCGTACGCTTCTATTATAATGACGCACGTTATTGTATATTATGCAAACTTTGTTCGCGCGCTCACACTTTCCGCACGCAACTTCCTCCAAACGTGTAATGTAAGAAAATCGCGGATGCGATATATACAGGGTGTGTCAAAAGTCTGGATACACTCAAATATCTCGTAAACGTTGCATTTTAGAGAAAAATATTTCAGACAAAAGTTGTAAAGCTTAAAAAGACGCATTTAATGAAGTATTAATTTGACTATAGGTGGCATTGCCAAAGTCAGGTCAAGATCAACTTAAAATTTTTTAATAGAAATTCCCATTTTTTATTACATATTCTTGTAGCTTATCCTGAGCTTATCCAATGTTTTGACACACTGTATGTCGCATGCGGTAGTAATACGTCCGTGAATAAGGAAGGTTTTAGCTTTATAATAGTAGCAATAAAAAAGTCAAAATTAAAGAAAAATATATTATTCCTTACGTTTATATTCTTTATGTTGTAAAAAATCAAATAAATAAATTTGGATTATAAAAAGAATTAAAGTATTACAAAATAATGTTTTTAAATAAGATTTTTAACTTCATAAAAGAAAATAGTTGTAGTTAGTATTTTTCTTAATTTATGACAAAAACTTTTAATCGTGAATATTCTCTGAAATTAATTGCAAAAAAAAATAAAAAAAAACAAGTAATTTGCAGAAAAGAGAGAGAGAGAGAGAGAGAGAGAGAGAGAGAGAGAATAACTACCTTTTCAACAATTTTTAATAAATAATTTTTAAATGAGTAAGTGGATCTGAATTAAGTTTTGCATAAAATATTTATTAGAGTTTTCTTAATGTGTGAAAATTTTTATTTTGTTGGCAATATTTTTTTCTTGCCAAATTTGTCAATAAATGCTACAATACGCATCTTTCCATAAGAATCAATCAATATTAACTTTAAAGTTAAATAATTTCCAAACTTTTAATAAAATTGTTTAGATTTTGCAGATATTCAGAAAAAAATAGCAAAAGTCTGCGAAATTTTCGTGCTTTTTGTCAATGCTTTGACACATGTGACACATACATTCTTAAGCACCGACTTGGAAATAATGCGATTCGGATACGAGACGCGTCTTAACGAGCGAAATATCGGATGGCGTTTAATAAAAAGTCCGATTTTCATTACGCCACGCGTAATATCTCTCAAAGACACCGCGATATATGAGCGCATATACATATACATATACACGTAATAAAACATGATACTACCAACGGTGCACGTATGATTAGCTGTTTCATTAGCCGGCGGGTGCTTATTCGGCTTTTAGATCAGTGCACCGTAGCTTCCGGCGGGATAGCTCGTTTATGCTCGGCCGTGTATTTTGTACTTGTCCATTTGCGTACACGCATTTCCACTACACGCGTCGTTACGAGGAGTTAGCAGACGCCATTGTTACGCCGTGTGTTTAATATTCATCCGCGTCTTGAAAGATGACCAATTTTCGCTGCACATACATTGCTAAGGATTATCTAGCTCTAGAATTATCGAGGAAAAACAAGCGCGAATAAAGAGAGAAATTAAGACTTAATATAAATAATATATTAATACAAATAAAGCTTTGGCCCTAGCAAATGCAAGGCTAAATTTGGAGATAAATTTGTAATTTTTTCCAAACTTAGACTATTAAAAATCTTATTTAAAATATATGATAATCTAGTTATATAAATAGACGAAATTACTTTGACTTTTTAAAATTATTCATAATTTTCGAACGATATGTAATAATTTTTCTGAAAAACTTTTGGTATATGGTAAGATCTAAGGGAAATAAGCTATTTTTCTTTTACAAAGAAGATAGAAATTAGCGTCTTTTTAGCATCGTAAGACATTTTAAATATATATTTTCAGAACAACAGTTTAATACATTTTATTTATTTTGTGATATGAAGCTTTTATCAATGAGAAGGGGAGAGAAATAAGAAAAAAGGTTGAGTCTATCACCTTTAATGAGTAGATAAATTGTAAAGATGAAACAAAAACCATGTTTGAACAAAATTAAATTTAAACAATTTTTGTGATAATGTATTATAGATTAAAATTCTTATTAATAATCTAGATAATTATATTATATAAAATGCTTTTTCAATATTCAAACATTTAAGTAAGTAGCGTGCACCTTTCTCTTATTGTTATCAGTAGTTTGAATGACTCCTTAGTTGTTTTATCCAAAAGCATCTGGGCAGCGAATATTGAATATTCTTCCGTTGTTTTTCGATTAATATTAGCAGAAAATAATAATGATGTCTTATAACCTATTTTTTCTTGTATGTAAAAATTTATCTTTCTTACAGTTAATTCATTTATCGCTATTTGAATTAATTTTTTCATTTCTAAGAAATAAATAAGCAATTTCAAAACTTTCTTCAAAAACGAAACATAGCTGATTTAATTGTTTGTAATTTAAAATGTTTAATAAGCTTAATTTATTAGTATAATTATTTAATAATTATATAGTATAATGTAAACTGTAGTACAATATACTGTAAGCTATACAGAGTGTCTATAAGCACTCATACAGATCTTTTATCAAAAATTGCAAAAATTTTGATAGCTAGATCGGGTCGCTCTATTGTAGTGATATTTTCAACTTCCGATACCGACCGGAAATGGACTATTCAGATCAAAAGTCTAATTTTTTATATGAAACATGGTACTTTTTATTGCAGATTCAGATTTAACGCCAAAAAATGAAAAAATATTTAACCCCAAATATTTTTTTCAAAAATGCTTTTATCAACCTTGAAATGACACACGCTAACTCGCCTAAAAATGCAGTTAAAGTTTATTTTTTCATCATATTTTCAAGATTAGGATTATTAATAAATGTTTAATCGCTTACATTATACAAAGCTGATTAATCAAGTTACTACAATTTATCATTTTATAACCATGTTATTAAAATAATAACAAATTTATTAAAATTGTTTATTTTTTATGTAAATAAAATTGTTTATGTGTGATCCGATTTTGCAATAAAAAGTGCCACGTTTCATTCAAAAATTTGACTTCAGATTTCAGATTTGGATAACCCATTTCCTAGCTACATCTTGTTCGTTCATTATTCTTTAAAAATCATTTCAAGATAGACATTTTAGAAAAAAAAGTTTGGGACAAAAATTTTTTATTTTTTGCCAAGAAATCTGAATCTGCAATAAAAAGTACCATATTTCATTAAAAAAATTCGATTTTTTGTCTAGAAAATCCATTTCCGGTCGGCATCAAAAATTGAAAATACCACCATACAATAGAGCGTATTTGATTTAGTCAAAATTTTTGCGATTTTTGATAAAATTTACTTCCCTTTCTGTTGAAAGGTCTACAATTGGTTAGAAACACCCAGTATATTAAGAAACGTATAATGCATAATACTCTAATCAATAGCCGTTCCTTCTTCGCTACTTCAAAAAATGTTAACATTTTATGTAAGTTTAAATCGTGAGGACATCGTAAAGAGTAAATTACTGATATGAGCAGCGTAAGAAACTTGATATTATCCTTAATTAGGCTTATATATGTAGCAAGTGTACATCCAGATGTAAGAAACATGTCGGCCGACGGTTAATGGTTCTCGACCGTTTCCGTCGAGGTATCTGTAAATTCTATAAGTTACATATTGCGGGAGAAGTTTGTTGTAATCTACCAACTTCTGAAACTCAAGTGTCTTTGTATAGCCCCTGCTAGGGGGCATCGCCGAGCGGCAGAGTGGCGCGCTGCATCAAAGTAGTATGAAATAACTTTTGCGAGTCCGTAAAGTTTCCTTACCGGTCGAAAATTATTTCCAAGAGCTCGAGTTTCTCAAAGTAATGTCTCGTCGAACTAACTATGACGTTTGCATTTTCATGTCGAAGGGTAATTCTCCAATTATGACCATTGATCCGTGTACAGCTCACTCCATGAGATGGACTCTCCACAAGATGCGAGAAGATCAAATGAACTTTTGGAAATGATAAATAGAACGAAACTAGCGTCTCTCGTATAATGAACATAGACTTTAATTTTAATAATATTCCATTCATTTATATATATGTGTATAGAGTGTACCCAAAATGTGTACAGAGTGTACCCAAAATTACATCGACAAACTTCAAGATGATTATAAAGGATACCAAAGCAAGTCAATTTTGCCAATAAACCCGAATCCGCAAATGAGCTGTTTTGGCATTAGAGAATCAAAGATTAAAAGAAAAGCTCGTGAAGCCGAAAATTCTGATTTTGATGAAACTTTAAACACGTATGAGGGGGAGGGTAAATAGAATTTCCAGTTGCGTCCCAAAAATGATTCTAACGGTTCAAACCTTTTAAGTTTAGATACCCTTGTATATACATATAAAGATTTTATAAGACTTTTTGATTTGCAGAAAAATTATACTAGATTAGAGAGGTTAGGAAAAGAGATGAAGAAGATTGTTATATTAAATAATCCGTAAATACCTTGCTATTTTTAGTTTAGACATATCGCCGACCACATGATTCAAGCATAGGAATCAGGCGTCACGTAACAACCGATTCCCCTGACGACGTATAGCGAGAAAGCGAACGGGAACTAACACGGAGTAGTTCGCGTAACTCCTTGCAACTCGTTGGAACTGGTAACATCTTTGCTACTTCTCGAGTGACACAACGGGCGGAACGGTTTGGAATGGTATAAAGCGACGCTGCTGTCGCAATACGCACCTCCCAACACACATATTCGCAGTCTGACGCTTTGATCTTTCACCTATCGCGATGCCATCGGCTATCGGGAATGGGTGGAGGGGGGGGGGGAGGTGGAGGAGGGAGGGAGGGGGTGATTTCCTCGAACGACGGACGTTCGAACATCCTTTTGCTACTTTTGACGCAAGTGACTTTGACTTCGTTGGCCGAGTTCGTGTCTGAAACGTCGAGGGAAGGTAAGATGGCACGTAAAGGAATCGTATATTTCTTCTTTCGTGAAATCAAATTCTCTCGGCAACATTGCGTTCGGTAATTTTCGCGAGCGGCGTTTTATAATTATTAGTCGCGTAAAATCGTACAAGAAAAAGAAAAAGAAAAAGGAAAAAAAAAAGAAAAGAAAGAAAACGAAATGCGCTGATAAAAGCGCACGTCGAGAGAAAAATCAGAGAGCGTATAGTAATATATAGAATTTTATCTTTTTGTTTAGCGCGGATCACGCGAACGATTAATGCAATATCGAAACGTATCAATGTCGAAACGCTCGTTAATCCAGCGGGCGGCAGCGATAATTTTTCGACCTAATTGCTCGATCATTCTCGACGAGCTCGAAATTTGATATTCACGCACGCGGATAATATTGGCAGGCTACGCCGGCTGTGCCAAGTTCTCAGCATTATTATTCGCGCGCGCTGTAAGAGGATAATTTAAATAAACGTACGCGCGCTCGAACGTTACAAGCGCTTTAGTGTCGCGCGATGATAATTATTGCGCGTTTCTCTCGGTGTTCATTTAATATTTCAAGCATGCCGTAAACAAAAGTATCGGATTTTCCGATATGGCGGTTGTATTGACCGGACGCGAAACGAGCGGCCGATGTTTTCCGTTCGCCCGCGCGCCTTTGTGTGCGCGCGCGCGCGCGTTTATTCGCGTTAATAATCCCAATAAAACGTACTACACCGATCCGGATGTTCGATTATGAGTGTACGTATCAGCGCGCCCGACGCGCATTTTGCACACACATTATGTTCTCATTATTAAAACACATTACGAGCAGTTTCGCGCGATCCGACGTGTGTATATGCAACGGAATGAACGCAACACCGATAGGGTTGATAGATCACGCGTTTCCCTGACGCCGTCGATGAGCCGGGCGCGAGCGCGCGCGGCTATTTCATTTTCCATCTCAGTGGATTTGCCGGGGCTAATCGATAATCGTACCACAGACACGCCCGACGCTCGCTGCGATAACAGCCAAGCGATTGAAGAACCAGCTTCGCCCTTTCGAGCCATTCCACGGCGTTATCGACAGTGGATAGCCTCCATCATGCGCGTCGAATGTAATTTTCGCGTGCGTGAGTTTAACAGCGTTTCTTCTATACCAAAATCATACACACGAATAAAAATTTGGGACACGTATAAGATAAAAAAAATATATATATATATTTGAAACTACCTTTTAGAAGCGTATCATTTTCTCTCGGCATTTCTATTATCCGACGCATGCATGACAGCATGTGTGTCGAATTATTGAAATTTGTTTTTATATATTCAATTAATTATATTATTTTAAATTTGAATAACAGGTTATTGCATAAACATCTTTTTTGTAGCATCATTAAATTGTTTTTAATAAATTTATTTGTAATTTAATTTGAATTACTCGCTATCGACCATGAAAGTGTACCGTCAGCTGGTTACATCCGGTTGCTGAGAATACAGTTGATTATGCGTTCATGTATTGCCTGATCGAGTCCCCTGGCTTCTTTCATGTCGGTCAATAGAACATCGTGTCTGCCGCGAATTGCTCCGGAACTAAACCGAGGCAATTAGCAGCGTCTGCGTATGCGCGTTATATCGAATTGGCACGCAACGACAGCGTTATACACGATCTTCCCATTCATCTCGCGAACGTGAGAGCGCATCTCTAAGGATAATTAGAATTATATCGTCATGGCCGTATCGCGTTCGTCCGAAAAAACGAGGCCGAAGACCGCCCCTATTCCAGATGACGGCGTTAACGAAAGAAATTTATTGAGACGAATGGAATGGGTGCAAACAAAACGGTGAAAATTACGGGAATACGTCGTTAACGGGACGTCGTAAAAGCGCCGGCCGCGTTCCACCCAAATCACCACTTTCGCGCCGGAAAATTAAGGAACCCATTTTAATGGTCAATATAATACCCGACATAATTGCTGACCCACGAAACGAAATTGCTGAGTATAACTGTGAAATCTTTGACGAGCGAAAATTGATTACCAATCGCATGCACAGGAGTTATTTTTATATCTTAAGAAATAATTTATCTCACTGATATATTACGGAGTTCACGATAAAAAACAATTTTTTTCTTCGAAAATAAGAAGAAAAATAGTCACGTCTTATATTCTGTTTTTGTTTTTGATAAATACAATTCTGCTCATAGCAACGTTGCCGCAATGTTGCTGCAATATTGCTGCAACGTTCTGTGCTGCATGGGTGGCTTCTAAATTACTTTATTACGTCACAATTTTGAAAAATTTTAATTAGAATTGTAAGAAAGGACAAAATTTTTATATATTTTTTCTTTCATATTATATACAGAGTGTTCCAGATCAAGTCAACCAGATCAGGACACTTAGGGTCCCTTAGGACCCTTAGGGACCCTTAAATTTGGAACAAAAAGATTCTTATAAACCTAGCCTAACCTATAAACATATTTTCGGAAACACACTCCGTTACAAAATTTTAGCTAATAAATAAACTTTGACAAATCATATTTCTTTTTAATGATTTCTTTTTAAAAATAACCTCAAAATTCTTCGTTTATTTGAAAAAAAGTAACGAAACAAATGTGATGGGTAATTAAATAATAAATTAAATTATATTAATTTTATTTAATTTTGATAAAGCGTTTAAAAGAAAATAAACTCAAACAGCTTTGATGATCTTTGTGTAAACACTACATTCGCAAACATTGTAAATGCAAATATAAAAATGTTCTTATTAAATTTTGATCATAACTAATTATTTACAGAGAGTTTATTAACTATGACTTTTTGAAACAAAGCGTTTCCGGATCTATGTTTGAAACTTTTTTTACCAAATTCAATTTTCTATAAGACCCTGAAGTTTCATTGACCTGGCCTGGAACAGAGATTCGCGAAACGGAATAAAATACATATGGTGAATTATGAAAACTTTCAGCTCTTAAAAAAAGTTTGTTATGTAGACTATAACCAATATATGGTATTTACGGTTAAATATATCCATGAAATTTGTTTTAAATTGAAAGAATTGTACGGAAAATGAATTTTAAAAAATATATCGAACGCGCGCGCGCGCAGAATGCTTACAAATTTTTAATATCTTTTGGAACAATTGCCGATTACGCTATTAATTGAATACAGAAAAAAAATGTACACCTCGATATATACATTTTCTGCTGTTCTATTTATAACTGTTATGTAGTGTACAGCAAGTTACATTCACTGGGCGTTCTTCCTGTTTTTATTAAGCGATCGATCGACCTTACCGGGAACTTTCGATCGTAACGGATAATGTCAACGTTGAAGTTACGCGGTTTTGTTTGGCAGTACGCTATCGCTATGGCAACTTTGCAAATCGTTTGCGCGCGCGCATTTTCTTTTCTTTTAATATGCACGCCTGCTGTTTTCCATAAAAAAAAAATTACTTGCCACTAGAAGAAGCGATGAGCAATATAATTCTACGACGGTAGTGCATCAACCCTAGCGAATGGTAAGCCAATTAATTAGCCTGATGCGTAACGGTTGCAAGTATCATCGATTTGTACCAATCAATCGAGTTTGTGGAGGGTTACAGGTAAGGGTTACGTCTAAAAGCCATTTAACGGCGCACTAATTAACGGAATTATTGCATCAATAATTAGAACGATCATCTATGTTTTCACTGTTGATATTCACATTATTTACGCATAAAAAATACTCTATCAGTAAAATTGCTTTCTACCAGTATGTTTATTTTAAAAATAAATAAATAAATATATATATATTCAAATTATTTACGCATAAAAAATATTCTATCAGTAAAATTGCTCTCTACCAGTATGTTTATTTTAAAAATAAATAAATATATATACAGGGTTCTAGACCACCAAAATGTTTTGAACAAAAATTGTATGGTTTTGAAGGGAACATAAGATGGTGTCATTGGTTTGACCTTGGATGGCATCATTAAGGTCAATTCAAGGACACTTTTAACTTCTTAAACGGATGCCCCTATTTTTTATTGCATATTCTTGTAGCTTATGTCGAGAGCTTTCCAAAACACTCTAATAAAGTATTATATATTTTTTCATTAAGAATTTTTTGAGTTATTTTGTATGTTAATCTGACATATTTTAATATAAAATATAAAATATCTGGAAATTTATTTAGTGTTAGATAATTGTATCGTAATACTTTTATGTACAGAATAATAAGATGAATCAAATAGTGTATAGAAAATAATTGTTTTTAAAAAAAAAGTTATTATTTGCAATATATTTTTTTATAACAATTATTTATTTTTTCTTTACACCATTTGATTTTTGTTGAAAACGTTTCTCTCTAAAATGCTCAGTTTTTGAAAGAAAATGGGTGTACGGGTGGTCTAGGACACCCTGTATATATATTTAGAATTTTAAATTACACTGATCTAGATTGAAAAATTTGTCGTTAGTTAGAGGGTTATAATATAAAAATTTCATTTATAGTAAAACGATACTCAACACGAGAGACTCGCGAAACGAAAGTAAAGGAATCCGCGAAAAAACACGAAGAGAGTAACGAAAGCAAGTGGTTTAGTGAAAAGCAAGAAAGAGAGACGAGATGCCGATTGACTGTTATTATTTGCCGCCAAGTCCACCTTGTCGTACCGTTATGTTACTCGCAAAGGCATTGGGCATTCATTTTAATATTAAAATTGTGAATGTCATGAACGGAGAGCATATGAATCCGGAATTTGTTCAGGTTCTTTAGCTGTTTCTGTATTTGCGCGTACATTTATTAATTATTAGTACAAATAAATAAATAAGATTCAAATCATATAATTGATAATTTGAAAAAGAAAATTTTAGAATAAAATTATGAAAAGTTTCTCTAAAACATAATTTTATTTTAGATAAATCCGCAACATGTGATACCAACCATCGACGATAACGGTTTTATTCTATGGGAAAGGTATGTGAGTAGAGGTTAGAATAAAAATAAAGAGGTTTCTAAAGATAGGGGAAGAAACAAAGTAAAAAACACCAGTATTTTTGGGTAAAAAACTGATTTTTTTTTTTTAATACTTTCGAAAGATTGTGCTAGTTTTCTTCGAACAAAAGATAATATGGGAATTAAATTAATTTTGTTTACTGAGTCAGTAATTTGTTTTAATGGATATTACTGAGCTGATTACTACTTCGTTTAATCAGTTGACAATATTTTAAAATAAATTAATTTTGTCTTTTATAATTGAATGGTATTTTTGATGTTTTTTATTTTTAAAGTTTCATAAAAATTAGAAGAAAATTTTCTCAAACATAGTTAAACTATTGTAATTTTTGTTATTTGAAAGTGAGAATAACACAGGATATAAAATCTGATACCTAATTTTAACAAAGATGCTTATTTTTTAAAATTATGCCTTCAAGATTAAGAAATAAGCATCAAAATTAGATTTTTGCTATAAATTTTTGAAAATGAACATTTTGAATAATTACTAGGATAAAAGAGTCCATTTTTGAGGGAATGAAAGACAGTTTTTTTATTGGCTTTATAAAATTTCTGTTTTCTTTTCTTCTGCTCTTTTAATCTTTTTATGTGAATTTCACGCTTTTTTATGATTATCTAACATGTGTGTTGTTACAGTCGTCCTATTATGGCATATTTGGTTAACAAATATGCAAAAAATGACGCTCTTTATCCGGAAGATCCAAAACAAAAGGCAATAGTCGACCAGATGATGTATTTCGATGCTGGCAGTCTTTATTACAATTTAATCAAATGTTACGTATGTATTGATATTATCTATTCATTGCTCAATTTTCTTTCAATTAATATTATGATTCACATATTTTCGATATCTCACAACCATTGGTTATCCAACACATTTTTACGTATATTTTTTAGTACATAAATTTTGAAGCCAATTGTCTCTGTTAATTTACATTTAACTACATTAATCTAATTTTCCTTAATTGAGGAAATATTTTATTTCCGACAGACTCTATTATCTTTTTTTTTTTTTGATATTGTAATATTTCTGTGTCGACATTCAGCTCGATAAATAAAATTGTTATTATTCAGATACCAGTGGTGCGAGGCCAGGCTTCTTCCATTAAGGAGGAAGATCTGGAAAAAGTTAAGAGATCATTCGAGGTTCTCAATCTCCTCCTCGAGGGTAAAGAATTCGCGGCCGGCGATAACTTGACTATCGCCGATTTCGCTATTAGTACAACAATATGTACGATATTGGTGAGTCTCTTCGCGAGAGGAATGACTTTATCGAGCTCAGGTAGATAGAGTGCTGCTGAGTATTTTTTCGATTGCAGTGTTTCGACTTTGACGTCGGCCCTTACGATAACGTCGCCGCGTATTACGATCGTTGCAAGGGGAGCCTGGAGAAATTCGGATTCGAGGAGGTGCACGCCATGGGTGTTAAAATGTTTACCGAGGTCTATCACGCAAATTTGCAAGAATCCAGTTAAGGTGGATATGGCGATGGATATTTTTGCGCGCTTAGAGTAGAGGATCGATAATACTTCGTTTACCTGAGATCGAGATTAGACATGAAATCCTATTGTTATACCTTATAGAATTTAAGTTCATTTTTTTCCCTTCTAGCTGTTTCTAGCATTATAATATACTTTTGAAATCAATAAATGCCAATATTTTAAGAGAATTATTTTTGCTGTAGTTTAGTTAATACTTTTTTTTTTTTTTTTAGATTAATTGTTAAATTTTTTTTTAATGTTTACTTGAAAAATGGATAATAGACTTTTTAGCATTGTTGTTTTACACTTTTATTAATATCTTATTTAATGTTTTTTTTTTTAATTTTTCTTTTCGATACATTTTGTTAAAAAATTTGATTTTTCCAATGTTTTAAACATTAGCTTTAATAATTATTTCTGCATAAAAGCACGGTAAAATTTAGAAAGTCAAGAATCAATATTCATTCAGTAAACGTTGAAGGATTATATAAGGTTGGCAATGACGTTAGTGGAGAATTCGCATAAAGTCCTGATGTAGCTTGCCTTGTCATCATTACACTTCATTTTCTTAATTATAGCGTGACATCCAGCCACGTATAAATACTAAAGCTGCACGATACTATTCTTTTTAAGCACGTGCATTAACGAAGCAGATAAAAATCCTTGAAACAAAATAAAAACTTGACGCGGCGAGTACATTATTTTCAACAGAATCATACATTATTAACAATAAAAATTGTACACTGTCTTATTTTCGAGTATATACAGGGTATCCCAGAATTAAATCGACACACTTCAAGTATTTATTAAGGACACCAAAACAAGCTAATTTTTTGCCCTTGTAAGCACCTCAAGTTTGTCGTTGTTTAATTCTCGGTCACCCTGTATAGATTTGTCGTGTCATCCAATAGATATTTATTTATCTCCGTTCCGGCATTACCTTGTATTCTAACATGATACATATATATACATATATATATATATATATATATATATATATATACATCGACCATTTACTACAGTATAGCTCGCAATTATGCAACAACCGGCATTTCTGATCGATGCGTTCAGCGAATAACAAGGTGTTTTTATAGAAACTGCAGAATCCATTTTTTTCCGAAGGCGGTAGAAAGAAACTGTCCTTACCTTTACTGACTATTGTTGATGGATAACTTAAACCGGTTTTGTTTTTCCTTTATTCTATTCCTTTGCTCTCTACGTGATAACTTTAATATATTCTATATTCCATACATATATCTATATTTAATTAATGAAATTTTAATGAGAGACTCCTCTCATCAAGAATTTGATCTGTAGTTTATCAAAATTTAATTATTTATTAAAATGTTATTATAGCAGATATTTAACTTTTATTTATTATTAACTTATTAACGTAATTATTATCTGTGTAAAAAATAAGGCTTTAAATATATATATATTTAAAACCTTAACTATATTATAAACACTGATAAGGAATCTGGAATATTTTATTTATATTGTGTTATACAATAATATAAAATAAATTACTATCGCGAAGATAAACAAAAGCAATTATTTTTTTTAATAAATTCTAAATTTTCCTCTTTCTTCTCCTCCCTTGTTTGCTGTCTCCTCCTTTATTGTTCTTTCATGTCACTCATACTTACTCGCTAAAATATAGCTAATTACGATCTTAATTGCACGCGATGCGCACTTTGTTTTCAGAAGAGTAGTTCAAAAATGATATAATTTGCTCAATATTATATAATTAATAAGCATTCTGTGTTTAATAATTAAATGCAATATATAAATATGAAACGATATCAATGATCTTGCTCTAATCTTTTATGATACAACTCAAGTTGCGATTCAAATTAATCATTAATCAAGATGCGTTAAATTATCCGAAAATATATAATCGAAATTCGGTACACGTGATATATTTTGTACATATAAATAGCGCGAAATAAAGATATTATTATTTGGATAATATATCACGCTTTTCAATTTGAATTATTGAATTATTCAATGCATTACTTCGTGCTCTCGATTCGAGATAAATGTGAGCCAATTATATAATGGCCAGCTAATAAATCACGTGAGTTGATAATCCCCAATTGCTCTAATTTTAAGAAACAATCGCACGCTTGACATCTCCTAGTAGTACTAATTGCAATCGTATTTAGAGAGATATTGAAACGACGACATAACACATCACTCAATAAGTCCCCGGTCTGACACATATATGGCAACATTGTTGACAGACCCACGTGATTTCTA
>JBCAUJ010000042.1:533218-581257 GCA_038406275.1 Cataglyphis albicans
TGTCACATAAGATAGAGATTTATACTTATCTATCTTTTTCTCTTACTTGTCTATTACTTCTCTCTCTCTCTCTCTCTTTGTTTCTTTTTTTATTCTTTTTTTGCGTAACACATAGACAAGCACACACATATATATTTTATATACTTACCAAAATTAGTTGTAAACACGAGACACAAGGCAAGATGGAAGATATAAGTAGTTGAGCGAGGGTGGTATACATAAAGAAATGTTCCATTCTTTCACTGTACCATATTAATTTGCAATGTATCGTGACGCATTCTATGGTCTCTTCGAACACATTGTGGTTCTTTTTTTGGTGGAACAATTCAATGATATCTCGCCGTTCGACTTTCTGGATAATTGTTTCGAGGCGATGCTGAAGCATTTTGAATTGACCAGCGGTGTGCATGTTTAGCAGACCTAAGAGATTATCGAAGCAGCAGTAGCACAGGCCCGAGTGAATTATCGCTATAGTCTAAAAAAAATTATGAACGAAATACTACATCTTAAATGGATGAACACAGTTAGAAGATGACACAGTTAACACATCGGATGCAACACTAGGATTTTAATTTTCTTTAAAATCTAATTAAGGATTACGTTACGCTCGAATCTATATAATCGCGAATAATCGATAAATCGATTGCTAGAAAATTAATTTAAGCTGCAATGTTTCCTAACGCTATAAGCGGGTGCATGAATACGTTAGGTTACCTGTAAAAAAAAAAGTATTTCAAAGTTAGGCGAGACATTTGTCGGGAATCCGACCCAGACGTTAAAAATGAGTATTCTCTCGGTTTCGTTTTTTCCCCTATTTTCTATAAAAAAAAAAAAAAATGTTACACGGGAGATAAGTGAAATATCTGTTCACGCAACTAATGCTAACAAACAAAAAAGATAGCCTAACTGAGAATATAATAGACCCGCACTATTTTGTTCTCTATTAAACGAACGATATAAATTTAAAATACCGATTATAGGCGCCAGTATATACGTGAAAACGACTCCTTGAACGAAGAATGTAAACGAGAATAATAATATTATCCCCTTTCGATCGATCTTTTCCAAAATCCGAGTGCCATACGCATCGTACTCAACGTACCAAAAATTGTCTTCCGTGTATTTCAGCATGGCCAGCATTTCTTCCCGATGATGTAGAAAGAAGCTTAGTTTCAACAAAATTATGATCAATGGCGTAGCAGTGCACAGAGTATACGTGATGGCCTAACATATCGATATAGTTTTTATTTTTGTCATTATTTTTGTCTCTAGTTTCTAACATAAAAAAATGCATTATTCCATAAAATAATGTTAAATAAAGAGAGAAATTTCTGTATATAAAATAAGTACGTCTACAATGAAAAAATGATATACTAACATGAGTATAAAATTTATATGTGTATACAGCGTGTTACAAAACTATCGGATTTCATCTTAGTGCCAGATTCCTTAGAATATTTCAAGAAATTTTTAATCTATTATAACCTTTAAATTATTATAACCTCAACAAAAGTGTTGAGATTATAATAGTTTTTAAATGAGAAGCGATTATATTTGCATTAGTATATTCTTTTTACGAATAATGGATGCGAGAACTAAAAAGTATTTAAAAATATTAATTCAAATATTTGCAACATGTTTCAACTTCAGCTGTCAAAATGATCGCCTGAACGCGCAAAATCTTAATCTCTTATATCTCTTAATCTCTCTTATTCGTAAAATATAATTATTTCCCGTTCAAAAACTATTATAGCCCCGACATTTTTGTAGAATTAGAATTTTCGAAATGGAATAAGAAATTTGCCATTAAGAAGAATCCGGTAGTTTTGGAACACCTTGTATATAATATATACATTAAATGTACATATTATGTACATTTAAAGGATCTAAAAGATTAAAAATAACTATATTAAATAAATAAATAAATGTTAATATATATCTATAAATTAAATTCATTTAATAAATTTATATATATATATATATATATATATATATATTTTTTTTAATATATTTTTAAATTAAATATTTAAATTAAATATATATAGATTGATAATGACAAGATTTTACTCAATAATAACTTCTTTATATTAAGCATTATACAAAAAAAACTTTAAGACTTTTATTCAATTTGACCTAATCTGTCCATCTTTTGATCTCTTACTTGTCGGTCTCCAGTATATATATGTATTACATATATATTGAATATATAAATATATTAAACTTGTTATTAAAGCGATTATTTAAAGACGTGATTACTTTATCTCAAAGTTGCGATTTTTATTAAACGATCAATTTTATACCTCGCGAAAGAATCTGCGCTTGAGTACAAGGAAAGTTTTAGTACTCACGTAAAAGTCGCCTGTACCCAAGTACAATTCGGTTGATTCTGTCCATATGGCTACAGCAATCATGAATAACGTATAAATTGAAAGTCCGTTTAATAATTTTTCTTCTCTTCTTGATTTGGCGGGCCAATAACCGATGAGTTTCATAAAAATTTTCGCCAGTCGTATTGACAGATATTTATCCGTCCTCATCGTCGCCGTCGTTTGCCAATCGTCAATTCTACGATTAGGCTGCATTAACAAGATTCACGATAGCGCACCCTACAATAATAGATACGGAGATACGTATAATAGCGGGTATAACGTGCCACGGCAATTGCGGCACGATCTTTGATCGAGTTACTTCCCCCCCCCCCCTCCCCTCTATTATCTTAGTCTATTCTCACGTTGTACAAGGGAAAGTATCGTATTTGAAGAACTGTATTATTACAGACCACACACCCTGCGTCCTCGCGGAAAAGAATACGCAATGTAAAGACATATTTGAATAAGAATTGTTTGAATAATAGAAAGATCGCTATAAAAGAAGCGTGCATTCTTTAATTTTTTTTTTTTTCTTACAGCCGTTATATTCGCAAGATTGTAAAAAGAGATTTGCAAAGAAGTAGAGATCGCAAAAGAAAGGAATGAGAAAGAGTGCTGCGCTGCGTTTGTAAAGGTCGTGAAAAAATGCCAATCAAAGATTGCTGTCGCTAACAATAAGTTACACTCCGTCTTCGTTTTTTATTAAATTCTCCAGACGTAACATACACACACACACACACACACACACACATATATATATATATATATATATATACAAAGTGTCCGAAAATTCGCGCAACACCCTTTAAGGAAAGGTAGAGGGTGTTATTCTGAGCAGAAATGTCCTTTATCATTTTTTTCTATAACGCTTAAAAAAAGAGTTATTATTGAGTGAAGTCTAGCCAATCTTTAGCTGGACGCATGGTCGATGAGCCGCGCCTGGCAGTGTGCGTAAGCGCTCAGATGTATTTATGACGGCTTATATATATATATATATATATATATATATATATATATATATATATATTACTAACATTTCGTGCAACAGCAGCAATTATTTAATTTAAAATTCTTCTAAACCAACAAATGTGTGTTTTGCCAAGATTAGCTGCAGAAATTTAATTAGCTCAAGAAGGAATCAAAACATTGTTCTGGACTTTATACTAATGAAGAAAGAATTAAAAGGATTACAAGACATTTAAACTTTTGAAAAACAGTTTTGTAGCTTTCAGGGACTCAACAGAACCTTGTTACAGAAATCGATTAAGTAATAAATAATGATAAATTTTAAATTTGATTTTAATGAAAAAATTAAACGTTAAATATACTAATAAATAAATGATTATTGCTTCGTATTGGCAACCATCTTTTTTATAACCTTTTTCCCCTCTCTTTTTCTTCCTCTCTAGCAGAAATTTGGAAAAATTGCCGAGAGAGATAACAGAACATATATAACGTACATATATAATCACGTTTATTTCGGTTCGGTTTGGGTGTAAAGTCTAAGCGTTTATTCTGCACTTCAGCCAACATATTGTATGACCTGAGTTCCATTTTGTTTGCAAAATTAGCATTTTTCCTTTACATTTACAAGAGGAATCTAAAGCATGTTTTTACTATTTAGCAAAAAATATATACAAAACCTTGAGGAATCTTCGCTTTTGAGTACTTTCGTATTTCAGGTAAATTGATCACAAAAGTAAATAAATAAATAAATGAGAAGCCATAAATCCGTCAATAAATTTAATTTTTGATCAAAATTAAGGAATCAAAATCACTCTAAAGTGTAATTATGATTTTTCATCCAAATACAAAACTACTGCCAACTAGAAGAAGTGCTGATATCTGGAAAAAATATTACATACATTGTCTCTTTTTTGCTATATATTCACAGAATGTGATGAAACCAAAAATGAAGACTCCACCCCTCTCCCCTCCTCAAAGTTTTGCATATAGTTTTTTTATATGCACAAAATTTCTTTTATATTAAATAATACGGATGCTTTCGGTTCTCCTTATTATGGATATCCTCAATTAAAAAAAAATAAATAAATAAATAAAATTATAGACTAGAAAAAGAGGAAGAAAAATATAAGATTTGGTCTAATTAAAAATAATAAAGTAGAAGCATGTAGTTTTTATTTATATAGCAAACGTATGTGTTAGATTATGATGAGGGTCTTGGTTCTTTTATAAAAAGAGAATCTTATAATAAATAAACGGATATCTGTAATTTTCTACGTTATTTTTCTCGCCTAATATTTACAAAATATTTCAGAATTAGACAAATTGCATAAAATTATAAAGGACATTAAAACAAGCCAATTTTGCCAATAAATTTGTATTTACAAAAATGAGCTATATTGGCACTAGGCGATCAAAAACTAACAAGAGAACCTCGCAAACTCGAAAATTCTGATTTTGATGAAACTTTACACATATAGAAGAGGGTGGGGAGTAAATAGATAAATTTAGAAATTTTCAGTTGCGATTCAAAAACGATTTTAAGGAGTAAAAGCACCTTTCACATAATGTTTTATACAAAAGTTGATAAAAACACTTCTATTTAACGACCATTAATAAAATTTTGAAAAAAATAATATTTTTTTGCTAATTCTCCTGGTAATCTTTGATTTTCCAGTGCCGAAACGACTCATTGACCGACACAGGTTTATTGATATATAATTGGCTTATTTTTTATAACCATCTAAAGTTTATTAATTTAATTCTGAGACATCCTGCATATAATATGCTATGATTTATTTTTTTACTAGATGTTTTATAATTCTTTTTATTTATCAAAAAATTTCTCAAGTATTCTGTGTACGAGCTTCGTTGAATTTCCTCTCCGACTGTTTCTGTTTCAGTCTAACATTTCATCATCGCAAACGTTCTTTGGTGGTGGTGTGGCTTTTACCCGCTACATCGCACATTCTGTTGCGGTTGGTCGAATTAAGTCTGGATTTTTCGACAGGTGGCCATCTTGCGGCGTGCGGTTGGATCTTCGAAATGTGCGTCAGAAGTGAGTATCGATCTTATCGATATTAGCCAGATCGACGAGTTAGGGAGTTTCTTTTAGATGAGTAACGTGATACATTTTAACGCAAGTCGCACGGCTGTTTCGCCTTTAGTTTCTTCTTCAATTTCGTCCTTGTTACATCTCTTCACTTTTACTTCTTTTTAAATAAGAGTGCCTTTCCCGCTCCGCCTGCGTTTGTTTCGTCTCATCATTACTCGTGCTGCTTGCGGATTTTTATTTTATCTATTTCTATTTAAAGTTCGACTGTCTTTTTCCAGCCGCTCATTTAGCGATAAACATCTCTTGCGAATACTTTCCGCTTTTCTGCCAGCATTTGCAATATTTTTCAACCGTGTTAATAATTTCGTGCAGTTAAATTTTCTACGGAAATGAGAGTAAATGTATGTCTCTTTGAATTGATAAAGGACAAGAAATATGCCACAGTTAAAAAATTCGTGTTAAATTTCACAGATATCACATGTCCCAAACAGTCCACAAATTTTTATGTTAATTTAACATAATGTTAAATAGTGACATTAATAGTATGTTAATATAAAATAGAATTTTAATATAAAATGTAAATCTCAAAATAATTTAAAATAAATTTTGTATAAAAATTAACATATCTTTAACGATAAAATAAATTTGAAAAAATGTTATTGACAGTCTGTCAATGTCACTCCTATTGTAGAATAAAATCAATATTTTTTCGGTAAATTTTAACAGATAAATCTTGTCACTAATAATATGGAACATATCTAATGTGTAAAATTAAAAATAGGTGACATTGTGTTATTTTTACACTTTTTTTTAGCTGCTTTAATAACTTAAGTTCAATTAACAGAACAGCAATATGTTAAATTAATACAATTATCATATAATATTTAATATAAAAATTTAAAAGAACCGATATATTTTTTAACTAGAAAACACATATTTTTCAACTCATCAGGATGATTAACTATAAGAAAAGCGTACAATGGAGATATATATTTTATTGTATATATTTTAATATTCCTTTTTTTGAGAAAATACGTATACTTATACTCGCAACTCGATACATTTCAGCTATACGAGACGCGATTTGGCATTATCACGGCGTTCGCTATAAAAATGCTGGACAAAAGGATAATTAAAATTTATTGCTACGTCGAACAGTGGACAGAGAACGTGCGCCTCGGCTGATGGGCGTGATAACGCCAAATCGCCGGTCGTTTACATACCAACTATTTATGTATAGATATATGTATATATATATATATATATATATATATATATATATATACATTTATTCGTAAAACATGTACAACAAACAGAGACTATCTTTCGTAATGTTTACGTATATTGGACTTAAAAAAAATATTTACGGCAAGTATTTCGTATTATTTTGTCAATAAGTGAAGAGGCGTCGACACTGGTAACATCTTGATTGGTACATTACACATACACACTCTCTAATACAACGCTAAAACACTTATCGATTTCGCTCTCGCAATCTTGTCTCCTTATCTAGTATGTTTCTATTATTTCATTGTTATACAGATAACGCTGTCTATCCATATAACGCGTAACCGTCAAAGCAAAATAACGAAAGGAGAAGAGGAATGATATATCTTTCAATGTTATATGTATATTCGCTAAAAGGATATTCAGGTGGATTCTCTCAAAAGCGCGGGACTTAATCAAACCATCCGTATTCGACTTTAAATCGGCAACATGTACAACAAAAGTGTCAATAAAAAGTGTCTAACCGGTGCAAATTTTCAAAAGTGATATTACACTCTTTACGATTATTCTTAGATTAATGCAAAAAAGGATATTGTATCAAGTTCGATTTTAAATAAAATTATCTATTTAAATGTGACTTAAAAAAAGAATTACTTGTGCAAAAAAAAGAAAATCGCTTTTTTTTTAACGTAAGCAAAAAATATTACATTAAAATTAATAGTGACTATATATATATTAATTAGAAAAAAATGTCACTAATTTTATCTTTAAAAAATGTAACGACAAAGAAAGTACCAGCTTTCTCAGCTACTAGCCTGACCGTTCAATAAAAAATGACTTTTTTTTAACAACGGAATGAGACTAATCGTTTCTTCTAGGTTTTTAAATACCGAATATAAATCTGGTTTTGAAATTGCCGTATTACGTCAGTATTTTGAGAAATTCGCAATTAAAGTTGCCAAAAAGGGCTGTTTTTACGAACTTTGTCATGTTATAGCTACAATATGTGATGTGCTAGAAAAGTTTTATCAAAATAAAATATGTTGTTAGGACTTTCAATCCTCAAAGGAAATTTTCGATATCGGCTATGATTAATAAGATATCCGCGATTAAATATGAAATGTATTAACTGTGACTTGGTCATTGATGATTTGCCAAATAGCTTTTAATTTGGTTTATTTAAACTTATGAGTTTTTTTGAGTCGCTGAATGCAAATCTAATGTCAAAATTGTCAAATCCAAAATGATGGACTCAATATGGCAGGTGTCAAAAACTTAAATTTTTATAATATTGAATCCACAATTTTGAGTTCGGCAATTTTGATATTGGATTCATATTCAGTGACCTAAGAAAGTCTTAGATTTAAATAAGCATATAATTGAAAACTATTTGACAAATTGTCAGTCCTAACAACATACTTTATTTTGATTGCAATAAAACTTTTTCAGCAAGTCACATATTGTTACAATATGACAAAGTTTATGAAAATAGCCCTTTTTTTTGCAACTGTAATTGCAAATTTCTCAAAATTCTGGCATGATGGGACAATTTTAAAATCGAATTTATTTGTTCAGCATTCAAAATATAACAAGAAACGACTAGTCCCTTTCCGGTGCTTTTTTTTTTGTTTTCTTTTTTTATGAACTGTGTAATTTATGATTACAGTGAACGCTCGCGGAGAGTAACGTTCATAAACACACACACACACACACGCACACACACACATACACACACACACTCACATGCAATTTTTGCACAAAGCTATGTAATAGTATTTTTTATACAAGCAAAATATTAAAATGTACAAAGGCATCATCTCGCGACTACAAACGTGCACCTTGGGGTATCTCGACGTGAAAATCTCTCTTGCGTCATCCGCTGTTTCATCAAACATACTCGGCTATTTTGCGTGCTCGGCTATTAGTCATCGCTAATATTATAACCATATACAACAAATACGTTCTATTAATTAAACGTTTAATTCGCATATCCTGCTTGAGAAGCGAGATTATTAAGCGTGTAATAACAATATAACAGGGAGTGTCTCGCTCGCGCTTAATAAAACATCCAAACAGAGTGCTTGAAACGCTATCTCACTTTATCGCTGACTTCTCTCGCATATCTCACGCCATCAGTAAAAATAAGCTTATATATACGAAACGATGGATTAATCTTTCTGATCGCGGATTCTCCATATAAAATATCTCGCTGTCTCTCTCGAAATTAATTTTACACGGTATCTTCTCGACATATCTTAGCAAACAATTCATCGATATCAATATCGGCTAATTGATATTATATAAAAGATTTATGGTAAAAGTATTCTTCGGTACAACTCGAAGAATTATATCTTTTAATTGCATCTTCTTTTTTTTCAAAATTGTTAGGACAGTTTATTATTTACCCCCCCCCCCTCTTCCCCCCTCCCCATAAATCTTTTGTATAAAATTTTCCCATCGACAAGAGTTGAAGTTAACGAAGTATTATCTATCAAGTTTGCTATACATTTATTTTTGAGACGCTAATCTGAACACGACTCTAAATTTCAAACGGCGCTTACGTCTCTGTCATTATCATGACACTTTGCTGAAATCATCGTGCGACGGGAATCGATCGCGAAGTAGAAAAGTGCGACACGCGATAAATCGTTGTGATGTAAGGTCCTAGTAACACAGTTTGACGAAATCCCTAATGGACGCTCGCGATGGTTCGCGAATTATATTATTTACGTCCGCGTACAAATCGCATTATTCGCAAGTTTATCAAGTGTGAAGCATCATTACAATTGCAACAATTTTTTTTTTTTTTTTTTTTTCATTGCGATTATGGCAAGGACACGAAATTCCGAACACATATTACGGGACAATATAAAGAAATGTCGATGAAAAAAGTGTCCCGACTATTTCGACGCCAACTGTACTATAAGAGTCGCGATTAAATTTTCCGAACTAATTACGCGGTTATCTCCGCTTGTACAGGGCATTTCAAAATTAGATCGATAAACTTTATGTTTATGTGATTATGAAGGACAAAACAAGCCAATTTGATCAATAAATCCGTATCTGTCTATGACCCATTTTGCCACTAGGAAATCAAAGACTAAGGGCAAAAATCTTTGAGAAAAATTATTTTTTTCTGAACTTTATTAAAATGATCAAATAAAAGTATTTTTACCACGCCACTTTTGTATAAAACATTTTTTGATATCTCGAACAATTTTCGAGATCTATCGAGAAAAGCAAAAAGCAACTCTACCTATAAGAGATGATTTCATCCCATAGAAGCGTTTTTGGGCATCTAAACATTTTAAAAAATTTTTGGATTCGCGAGATTCCCTGTTACTCTTTGATTCTCTAGTGTCAAAACAACTCATTTTTTAACACGAAATTATTAGCAAAATTGGCTTATTTTGATATCCTTTATCCATTTTGATATCCTAATCCTTTATCCTATAACCATCTATAGTTTGTAGATATAATTCTGAGACATGCTGTATAATGAGTCTCTCGTATCATTCGAATTCAAAGTAATATTTTTTTTTTCTATTTTCAGGTAACCTTAGATAACCAATAAAAGTAATTAGCATTAAGTCCAACGATCATCGGAAAAAGAGTCTGTATGTGTGAGAAATCCTCATCACCGAGATTGTGTGGATCCTCTCTTAAGGATTAATACCTAACGAGATTACCTCGAAGAAGATAATCGTGAATAAGATTAGACAATTACTTTTTATAGTGTCAGCCCGGGAACTTTTTGATTGCGTCCTTGCAAAAATCTCGATAAAACAAGACTTAAGTAGTGAGTACGAATTAGGGCTGTAAATGTTTGAATAATCCCGTGTTATTCGGATAAATCGAATAAACTTTAATACGTAAGACATCTGATGAAACATAATTGAATATTTTTAAGCCACTGAATATATATCAAGTGTCACTTATTTTCTTTTTCTCTTTCTCTCTCTCTCTCTCTCTCTCTCTCTCTCTCTCTCTCTCTCTTTCTCTCCTTTTCTCTCTCTTTCTCTGTATTGTATTATTCGTTTATTCAAATATGTACAGTTAGATTGGTCGGAAATATCACAAATATCTAGTAAATATCGAAATATACGAATGATAATTTAATTTAATCGTCTGAGAATGTATGTGTATTCTTGAAGTACTTGAATTATTCAATCATTCGTTTCATCTCTGGTAGAATTATATGAATCTCTCAAAATTTAATTGATGACGCGCTCGCACACACACATACACATCCAAATATTTAAATATATCGGCATTTAAAATCAGCTTATACATGTAGCCCTATTACAAATATTTTTCTTAAATGTATTACAACATTTCCTTGCATATATATCTAATTTACAAATGTAATTTTTATCGCCCTATTATAAGATATTTATTATATCCAATAAATGCCATGATGTGTCCGAGACATTTCGAAAAGAACGCAAAAATTCTCTTAGTAAATTCATAATCAATAGCTTGCACGATTTTTTTTATAACGTAAACATCGGAAAGTGACGAAAATCCGCTAAAGCGTGTGCGTACAAAAAATGTATCGATCGACGGAGACCGATAATAACGATTAACAATCTACAAGTATGGAAAAGAGATTTTTTTTTTTGGACGACGAAAGGATAAACGTGGTGTGTGTCTGCGTATATATTTAATAACACAGTGGATATACATGTAATGCATATATATATGCAGACGGAGCGAATATACATAGACTCATCCACGCTTGATCCTTACATGTATTTACTATGTGTGTATCATATTCGAACACTCTCATATTTTTTTTTTTCGCCGTTTTATACATACGTATACAATCGCAGCCCGAGATTATTGCCAGTCGACATAATTTTGATGAATAGCTGATGTTATCGAAAAATGGCGTGTCTGCGGCAAAGTTGAACTTGGCGAAATATTATATAAGTTTCAAGTTCCAAGATTGTTCCTACGCCTTTCTTTCTCTCTTTCTCTCTCTCTCTCTCTCTCTCTCTCTCTCTCTCTCTCTCTCTCTCTCTCTTTCTCTCAAGTTCTTTCAATCAGCTAACGCTACTGGTTGCATTTTATGTCGCGTCTCTTGTGTGTGTCTCTCATTCTATTTTATTATCGTCATTACAGACCTAATTGCGCCACTGCTCTCGACTTAGTGGCGACGTCATGCCACTAAGGTGGATATGAATTTGACCAGCACTTCGGGACCACCGTGTAATAATTCGTACGCACGTGGTAACACTAATCTTCATCTCTCGTATAAAAACTTTACGAAAATAATTGTTTTATCCGGCGATTCGCGCTTACCGATTTACAACTAGGATTCAGAGGACTCAAAGTAATTCCCTTTTTTCCCATCCCTTTCCCAAAGGAGCGCAAAAGGAGAAGTCGATCATCGTGAAATCTTAAAATGTATAACAAGCAAGTAACAATTTTTCGCGTTAAAAATCGCGCAAAAGTTTCTTTATTCTTCGACGGATGATTCTTTATGCGACAAAATAACGAACTATGACAAGCATCAGAGAATCATCCTTGTTGGGATGATTTAGACAAATAACGCTTGTGTAAAAATTATAGAGAGAGGATCTTATTAATTAATCCGTTTTACAAATCAAACCGCCTACTCAACGGCCAATATTTTCCGAATAAAAGTGCAAGAGAGAGAGAAGCATCTAAAAAAATCTATCAAAAAAAAACATTGTAAAATAAGATGCCTTAGTGATGTCTGACACATTCGCGTGAATCTCCTCTATTATATTTCGAACAAGCTGTAAATATCTAAACGACAAAAGTACCAACTCGATTAACGTCTCTCGGTAAGAAAATATATATTATATATATATACGTAATCCTAGTGTATATATAATTTTAAGTACATACAATAGTAAATTGCTGACCTACATGTAGAGGTAGTGTTTTACAAAGAGTTGATTAATTTATTTTTTACTGTTTAAACACATTCTTTCTCCATTCTGTCATATTTCTAGAATGTCGGAGAAAGAAAGCAGCATCGATATAACAATGTGATTTTTATAAAGAATCGCGCGCCTTTTCATGAGAAAGGTCGGCAAATATTTAAACAAATTACCCTTCTGTCAAACAGTATGTTTGAATTAACCCGCGTGAATAAAAGTCAGAGATTTTACGATCTCCGCGCCATCTACATCTTTTGATCCGTAATCCGAAAATCCGATGAACCGAAATCAATTCTTACGCCACGCCGTTCGTGTCGACTCCTCTGCTCGATCGAGTGCACCGTGTAAAGTGCGTGCCTCCGCACGTCTTCACTTCCGCCCCTCCCCCCCCTCTTAATTACGCGACTACTTCGCCGAGGAGTCGCGCGCACCGACTAATTGTCTATCACGAGCCGTGGTGTTCGCCGTCGAGAGACAACGAGTCGACTCGCGCGCATCCGCTCGCCCGCGAGTCATCATTCCGAGTCATCATCTCGAGTCATCATCACGCCACTCTGCTGTCGCGCTAATTATGTGGTCGACGGGCAAAAGATGATGCATGCACCGTCACAATCGTAATAAACACGCGCGCTTTAATTGGTAGATCTAACAAACTTTTCCCTCTTCTCTTCAAAATGGCGTACAAATATCATTGACATAGATATAGATAAAAAGAAATTGTAAGATTCATTGAAGCGTAATGCCGTCGTCGCGTCTCTCTTTGAATGGGAAAAGCTACTGACACGAATCGTGTCGTATCTAAGCAAACTTGTCTTAACGACTATTGTATTACATGTACGAGGCGGTTACATTGTGTCAAAATCCAAAAAACGACGTCTTTCCCAAGAACAATAGCAACAACGATGACTGTCGTCTCTGTCGTGAAAAACTCGCGTCTTCATTACTGCCTTCATAGAAATCTCTCGATCATCTTTCAGTCGCTGATTTCCGGCCCGAAATAACAATCATATCGATCAGCCGAGTGATCCATAATTCTCGGACCGGCTGACTTTGGTTAAATCTCGGATTTAACCGCGCGTTGACAGGAGATCCGTCAGATGCGAAGGCCGCCACGTGCTTTCTTCTCTCTCCAGTTTATCCACCCCGTCGAGCGGGTATTATTAAATCCGTGCAATGAAACGAGACCACCTCGGGGTACTCATGACCGCGATTACACGCCGGTATGGTTGAATATGTAAGAGACGTTGCTGTCCTGGTGGACCGGCGGTCCATGCCAGGCGCGTCTCGTCGACGAATTATTGTTGTTGTTGTTGACGTAGTAGGAGGACTTTCTCATGCTCGTCGAGGAGGACATCATCGCGACGGTCTCGTAATACCTGAGCTTGCCGCAGCACCGACCGCTCTTGAGGATGGCGATGAAGCCGCGTCGATACTTCTTGTTGAAAAAGGCATAGAGGATCGGATTTATGCAGGAATTGCTGGCGCCCAGCCATTGGGCGATCGGCGTAGCGATCGGCAGGATTTCGTCTTCTCCCTGTACGAGGTCACCGCCCAGCTTGATCACGGCGAAGATCACGTAGAGAGGCAACCACGAGAGAACAAAGAGTATGACGACCACGACCAGCATCTTGACTACCTTCACCTTTGACTTCTGCTGTAACCTCTCCATCTGGGCGTCCTTGGTGTCGGTGGGTATGTGCCTGCGCCACACCTTGATCCATATGAGAATGTAACAGAGGGATATGAGAATCATTGGCAGCACGTAGCAGAGAATCAGATTGCCGATCAGGAAGAAAAGCGTGCCATCCTCGGGATGCGGCCACGTTTCCAGACAGAGGCGCAGATCGGGCTCGTCTTCGTAGATGGAGACCAGATCGAAGAACAGCAACCACGGTGACGTCATCGTCAGAGCGATGAACCATATCACGACGATCATCATGCGGGCCCGTCGTTTTGTAATTTGGCATTTTAACGGCCACCAGATCGCCAAGAACCTGAAAAAACGTACATCAATCAGCTCTATAATAACTGCCAATCTTTCTTCCAAATCTTTGAAAATTATAATGCGTAAGATAAATATTCCGTATTCTTTTCTCTACTTATATTATTGCGTTTATTCAATTTGATCAAAATTGGAAAAAATTGAGAATTCTATAAAATCTAAATATTCAGTAGAAAAATGATTTTAAAAATGTACAAATAAATAATAATTTAAATTATTCAGAATAGCGGGATAAAATGTGGGATAAAATATCAAGGAAGTTGATTTACTATTTAATTTAATAATAATCAATTTAATTCATATTTAAAATTTAATTTAATAATAAAAATTTAATTTTAATTGTTTGTCAAGTGGCTCGAATTATTAAATAACTAGTCGAAACGTCACATATGTCATTTATGGCGGGAAAACACTTATCGCGGGGAGATCTGAAAGGTGGGGCTAAAAGTTGTAGACGGCAAAGCGGTTCCGCAAGTTTGATTATTCACAAGCTTCTTCGTCACAACAATAAGTTTATACTATCGAAAAAAATTTAATCGCGAATATAGATAATCGTCTGATTTATTGTATCACGAAGAATGCAGAACGTGACCGTTTTATGAGACAGGTTCGGAAACAAGCCCGCCAACTCGACGCCCGTACAGCCGTTATTTTTTAGATCTCGCATATGGAATTGCCGACAAATGTTCCATTCGCCTTTCGAAAGACACTCGCGCCCGTCACGCTTCAACGGCCATGCGAGCTGCTTGAGAATAGATACGCGCGGGAGAATATCTTTTATGTGACGCACGCGAGAGTTGTTTGCTGTTCAACAAACAAGTCAAATTATCTAGGAAAGGTGCGTCGGAACGTATGCTTTTATCGATATCGATTTAACTCCATTGCTTTGAATGAACAAATGAATTGTGTTTATTGTAAGACAAACAACATTACATCTTGCATCCTCCCATTGAAGCATCCTCTATAAGGGAGGCTTTTATAAAAAAAAGCTAATGTATAAATGTGTATGTGTGTGTATACATAAATATAATTAAAAAAAATAAAAGTATATATATATATATATATATATATATATATATTAAATAAAAATTATATCAAGTATATTAATTAAGTATATTAATTACAGAAACATATAAATGTTTAATAAAAATTATATTATATTTGTCTTATGCTCATCTTGTATATATACACAGATTATATATACATATTCACAGAAATGGAAATTTCAATACCAAGAAAGAGTTATGCTGGGTAAAACGTACACAAAATAATTATTTATATAAATATTTATATATTTATTATTATTTTCTTTTATTTTTATTTTTTTTTATTTTTTTATATATATTATTATATATATTATTAATTTATTTTTATTATTTTATATATATGTAAATAATAAAATAATAAAAAAATAATAATAAATAAGTAAATATTTATGTAAACAAACATTCTGTGTAGTTTACATTCACCCAGTATAATTCCTTCTTGATGTTGGAATTTCCATTTCCGTCAGTGCAATAGAAAAACACAAACGCGTAATATAATTTTTTAATTTTACGAGAAATATATGTGAGAAAAAAATTAGCAATTTCCAAATAATGTGGAAACTGTCACTTAAATGTGCTGAAAAATAGAAAGAATATTTTTACAAGACATTTTTCCCTCGCCCCTTTTTCCTTGCTCTTTCTTTCTGGAAGAGCGATTAACCAATAATTCGCAAATGAGCACGCAAATGGCGTTCACCCGTGTGTCTAACGGGATAAGAAGTCGCGAAATAGATCGCCCTAGAACAATAGCGGCGGACGGACCATCGATCACGATGATAATTACGATAAAGATGGCGTTACGGAACGAGAGCAAATACTGCGACGTTACTTTCGTTTTGGAATTCCCATTAACCGGAAGTAACGAGGCGCGTTCAAATCCAAAGGAGATTCCGGATAAGACGCAAAGGGGGATAGTCGTCGTTTCTTATTAATTGAATGGCTCCCATTTTTGGCGTCCAATAAATTTCTTTAATAGAGGTTCCGTATAGAACTTCATCGGGATTCATCGGGTGGCTATTTTTCCGCGTCTCAGTTCTTGATTACGAGCGAATACCTCTTCTTCTTATCCGCGCTTTATCGGCACCATCGGCGTCTTCGGCGACCTTCGTCGATTCCATGAATAAACTTTAAATATTTGTCATCGGAAGACCTTCGCATAAATCAACGCCGGCTTCGATACTGATCTACGGGAATTTTCACGGAACGCGCGTCGTCACTTCCGGAATCGTGCAGCGGCACGTATACCACGCGCTCTTATCGCGATAAAAGGTGCATGTAATGCAACAAACCCTCCCGGCAAGTCTCTACGTAACGTGAGCAAAGTTGGAAAAATCGCGGTAATCCGCGATCGTTCCAAGGTCATCTATTGTCGTCCGAGGAGGGACGAGCACAATAAGAGGTATTCGCAATGATGATCCCGGGACCGAGCATCTATATAAAGGGATCGATATCCCGCAGTCGCAACTGTAGTGTCGTCCTGTGCGTTTGCCAACGAAAAAAAAATCTAATAAAACGCTTAACATGTTCAAACTGGCAAGTATATCCGTCTCGTGTACTGTGTATGTGTATATTCGATTTAATCCCAACCACGAGATATTTGTTTCCGTGACGTTAATTTCTAAGTACCTTGACACGTCGCGTAAAATTGTCGTTCAGCATCTACGCGCTATTACAATCTTTAATTTTCGATATAAAGCTAGCTTTAAAAAAATTGACGCAGTACAGAAAATTGGTGTATAAATAAAATTCTATCTCCCATCGCGAATTAAATCGTCTGAAGTGGGCTTAACAATCGAATACATTCCACGCCGGCGTTTGGTGATTGAAAAGTTGTTTGACCGTTAAATGTTTCTAACAAACACGGCTAGAAACGTTATATACGATTGTGTAAGCAGAGCGCATTTGCGATATAAATTCCTCAAATTTCTCTCGACTCGCGAACGCTCGGACATGTTCGGACTAATTCGGACTAGTTCGGACTAGTTCGCCAAGTATTCTGTAACGAAGCAGCAAACGTCCATAAACGTTTTGATTATTACTTTTGTTTCACTTAGCCTGTGAAATTTCTTCCAAACCCTCGTCCGAGGGAAACCTGTTGCAAGACGCTCTAAAATTAATTTGGGATAATTATTAGAATTATCACAAGAAAAAAAAAATCGCAAAACGCCATTGCCATCGATCCAGAAAGGATTAAAAAAAAAAAAAAAAACGCTTGTTCTTGGCACGTGCGATCATGGCGATGATTAATTGGAACGGAATGACGTCGAGCTTGCGAGTCGCAAAAGGCGAACCGATCAAAGTCGCCGATGGAGTTAAACGCGCCTCACTTGCTTATTCAGGCACACTCTCGACATTTTTCATAACTCTCATAAAAACAGCGGGCGAATAAAGGAAGAGAAAGAGGAGGAGGGAGAGGGAGGGGGGGGGGCGAGAGGAGAAATAAAGCCTCGAAGTTCGAGGGAAGAAAGGAGGCAAAAAATGTCGCTCGGTTTTGTGACTTTTTTTTTAAACGCAATTATTTTTCACAGATTCTAGCGATCGCGATGGTAGTGGCGATCACGTGGGGCGCGCCAGCCCCGAAACCAGCTCCGTCCGCTCCGTTGCTGGGTCCATATCCCCTGGTTTACGCATCGCCCTATGCGAGACTCTATCCGTATTATCCGGCGGTTCCTGTGGCGTATTACAACGGCTACAGATGGGTGCATCCGGGCTCGCTCTACGTCTACTGATATCGATTTCCGGCCGCTGATCCGTCGGGATCAACGTCAACATCGACGCGCGATGTCCCGTAATGTCGCGGATATAATAGTGGCACAGCGAGCCAAATAATTCTACGTGAAATATCTCTCGAATAAAGTACGCTTTTGTCGCAGTATGCTCGTTGACTCTGTAAGGATTTTCCCTCTCCTCAGGCGCAGCTCTTGCCAGCGCGTCCCCAGCATCCGGTTAATTCTCTCAGTCGAAGGGAAGAAGCTCTTATCCGAGCTTGGCAGACTAAGAAAGCTATCGAAAGCGCTATCAATTCTGCTGTCCATTTGTCTCAGTGATATTTATGAAACGATACACGTATTGCATAATCGCGTTGTTTTCTTGGGCAAATAATTCCGTTTTAGGATCTGTGTTAGACATTCATTATGCGTTAGCGCGACACATTATCGAGGAGATAGATAAAATTTTAGTCTCGCGTTCCATGCGACGTATGTGCTATGATGTAATAAACAATTATACGCGAATAACGTAAAGCAAATATATACACGGATAAAAATATGAGGCAATATCGTTGCATTCGAAAAGCAGATACGCGCTCGGTATTTATTGTTCATTTTTTAATCTTGATGAATCTCAGCTCTATAATTCAGTTGATTCAAAATCATACGCGCGAGAAAGAAAATTAATTAATTAAGAGCGAGATTCACAGTGAAAATAAGTCATATAATATATTAAAAGTTTATAAATAATTTTATATAATATATAAGATTGCAAAAAATTACGCAGCAACAAAGAAAAAATTTTGTCAAATAATTCTAATCAGATGTTTCTTATAGACTTTCACAAAAAACAATGTCGCTACCCGAATTGAGCCGTCGAATTTTAAAGTTATTTTGAATTTTAAGATGAAAAATCAATTTTTTATTTTAAAATTCAAAATATTTATTAAATCACTAATTTCTTATCTTAAAATTCAAAATAACTTTAAAACCTGACGTGATAACACAATTTGGATATCAGCATTATTTCTTGTGGCTAAAAATCCGTTAAACCACTTTGTTTAACCTGATAAAAAATGTTTTTATCAGCCTGTGTTATCAAATAAATAAAATAATATAACGACTCTTTCACAATCTAAAAAATGGTGAGTATTGACCACATTTAATAATAATCATAAATTATTAAAATGTAATTTTACAATTATATACAAATATATTATAATATATAATTATATTATAATTACAATTAGAATGTATTATATTGTTTAGTTTATCCAAAAATTTAATTAAAATTAGAATTTAATTTCAATCAGATTTAATTTTAATTAGACTTTATTACAGTGTTCCATTTATCTATTTATATCCAAAAATATCGATTGTCCCATTTCAGTTTATGCATACAAATGATTTTAAAATTATTAGTTTCTATTTATAATGATTATAAGGATAACACTTTGTTATATCATACAAATCTTTGCGAAATCTTTGCGAAATCGTTCAAAAAATTTATTTTTATGCCGTACAAGATATTGCACATAAAATATTAGCGCATTAATGCATGCCAACGTATCTGATACACACTGTTCTGATAAAGAATATTAAACGGCGGCAAAACCGTGTATATCAAGCATCTCTATTATCATTATGCCTTTAAATTTATTCTAGAAAGGAGATCAAGGTGATAATATCATATTTTGCGCGATGTAATCACGCAATGTAACTATTCCTGGTTCACCGTATGAGAGTAAAAGTGCATTTTATATGTTGTCACTAGAAAAATGCAATTTTCAATATTCTCTGACGTGAATGGAGAATTCATGCCCCATACAAGTATATGTAATTTCATTGCAAATAGATTTTGTTGAAAAAGAACTCCTCGTTTGATAGATATAAACGATTTATTTTCTAAAATATGGAAGATAAATAAAAATAAGAAAATATCAGACGTCAAAAATGGGAACTCATCTCGGACGACTTATATTGTGTAGTTTCTCATTGAAATTTATTATTATTTCAAAACGCATAATTAAATCGATCAACTTTGCCTTTAGTTTCGACAGATCTCATCAATTATCGAGTAAGTGCATTGGACAGTTCCCTTTTCCTCGTTTTGCATTTACATCTCGAAATGCAAAATTCGTCAGTAGCCAATAAAGCAAACATACTGAAAGTGAACTGAAAATACTTTAGGAAAGAGGGTGGATAGGGACATTCGCAAAAATCGTAAAATTGGATAGTCTGGTACTAATTTTGATGTACACGCGAAACATATGTATGTGTGTGCAAGATGCTGCCGTAGGTATGTCTATAATATTTCTCTTTATTGGAAAAATAAAAAAAGTACGTTTACGCGCACTCCGGTTTATTGCGCCCTTAGCGATATACCCATGTTCAATAAAACCGCTCTACTATATTCAGCGTGGAGATAAATTGTAAGATTGATAGATGTGCGGAATGGCCAAACGAAAAGCATAGAAATCTCGTCGAAAAGTTGGCCGGAAGGGAGAGGGAGTGATATTATTTTCCCTTATTTTATGACAGCTCGAGGATTCGGAGAGAAATGTGATCAATAAGACTCTGGAAATTTGTAATTAAAATTTTATTAAAATTCCATATGAGAAAACGAGGATAGGGGATTCGGGAATGATGGCGGAATGATCGAGGCGAAAATCCGGAAATTTAGATCGAAGGAAAGACGAACGTGGAAGAAAGAGATTGGCCGATCCTGGAGTATTAGTCCCGATTGGTTCGCTTCACCGCGCGCTCGATTGTAGGCCTGATGACGATGATGATTCACGCAACGGCGAGTGAGATGGGGTAGTCGAAATTGGCCGGGGACGTGCAATTTTTTTTTCTGCCTTTTGTCTTTCTTTGATCTTTCCTTTAGCGTCACGAAGACGATTTTGATCGAGGAAGTGGGGGATGTGTGTGTTTACTTTTTTTGTCTTTTTTTCTTTTCTTCCAGGGCTGTGTCGTTGTGAGACTCGGTGGTGGTGGTGGTGAGTTTACGCTGGCTCTTCTAGTCTAACCGTGAAGGGCGAGGGGGGCGCCATGACCGGCCAGAACGGTCCTGGTGACAACGGCAGGGGTGTGCACTGCAGGAGCGATCGGCTGGGCAATGATGGTAGCATGAGCAGGTGCAAGAGCGAGGTGCGGAGCAGCAACGACCGCAGGAGCGACGATCGGGCCGGTTCCATGGCTGACGGCAATGCCGGTCAAACCACCGGGATAGGCGAAGGCGACAGCCAGGATGGCAGCGAATACAGCCTACAAAGAAGATTTGTCAAATAGGTTTATAAAAGTCTCTCCCTCTCTTTCTCTCTCTCTCTCTCTCTCTCTCTCTCTCTCTCTCTCTTTTTTAACGTTAATAAAACTGTCAGTCGACTAATCCACTCTCCTGTTTAATTTACGTTCCGTCGAAAACTCGATATATTCAACTATTGTCTCGGCAAAATTCATAGCAAATATTTGAATACTCGCGGGTCTCCCGGAATTGATCTTACAATCAATCGATTGTTGAAAGCGGAGCTTGAGAATCGTTTCGCAAGAGATCGCGGGGTCGATTGCGGTGAAAAAAATGCAGCCTGCATTCCGCACAGACTAACAATATGCATGCTTGAATGATTTCGTTCGCGTAGATTTTTCGCTGAAACGTGAAGTTAGGTGCCGTTGCCACGGCGAGGCCGGTGAGCGGCGTAAGGGCGAGTTCGTGTCGCGCTCACAGCAAAAGAAAGGTCACAGCGAAAGCGTCAAAGAGGGGAGAGAGGTTGAGAAGAATCTTTTTTCCTTCCTCGGTATGCAGCGAGTATGCAGATAGTAGCCCGTTTCTCTATCGATCACGGAGAAGGCGCGGGAGCAACGACGAAAGAGTTGCCGCGGCTTTAGAGGATCTTCTATTTACTCGAGCTCTATAGACGACAGAGAGATCCCGACGAAAAGAAAATCCCGCGTGTTTTGTTGAGAATAAGAGCGCGAGAAATGTAGGTCTCGAAATTATACCTTCTCGTTGTACACTATCTATAATGATTTTTGACAGATCGGAGACGATTGAGTTTGACGTAAAAACTGACAGATCAAATAAAAATTCAAAAAAAAACTATTGCTCGGAAAGTGACGTTTCAAAGGTCGATTGACATTTAAAGTAGTAAGTATTTATACTCGATAAATTGTTTAGTGTGCAAAAGATAGCTAGTACGAAACGGTCGCTCGCTCCGTTGGTGAGCACGCGGCTTTAGACGCGATCTTGTCGATAATCGATCGTAGAGCCAACGATAATACGGAAATAATAATCGGTAAACAAAACGGAGAGAAGAAGAGTGGTAAGAATTGTAATTTAGATGAATTGAACTTACCAGCTTGAACATGTTGATTGGTTGTGGATTGCTTGTTACTTCTCGGAAGTAAGTGAGTTTATGCTTGTTTCGGCGACTCGAGAGCCTTATATACCGCGCGCAATTTTTAAAAAATCGCCATAAACTTGATCACGTGACCCACGGTATCGAGTATGACGATATATGCCGTATCAATTGAGTCAGCCGATCACCGTGGTGGAGGTAACCGCTCGACCAATCGGCTATCGCGATACCAATCTCAACGTTGCACCGGCTCGCCAATAGTGCGCTTTCAACCCCTTCAGCATTCATCTCGTAAGAATTAAATTAAGATACTCCAGTGATGTAAGACACTGTGAAACCAATATCCGACACACACTCACACACAAATACACGCACATGCATACACACGCCACGTGAGTGTACGAGTATCGCGTGCATCGGATAAGTGTTGTCTCGCGGAAAAAAATTGCGGCTGGTGTTCACCACTGAATTTCAAAACTCATTTCATAAAGATGCGATCGAGGTCTAAACCCGCGACTCTCTGACCTTTTTCGTACTTTTTCAAGCATCGCACGTACACTTCTTTGTGAGAGCGCGTTCTTGTATTCTAAAAATACGGTTCGACAATAAATTCTGTTCTTCGCATTCAGATACTCGACATTTTAGAGTAGAGTGTAGGATCCATTTGTGAAAACTTTGAAAAAATTGAAATTAAACTGACACAATATTTTAATTAAAAAATAATAATTTCATTTAAAGAAAAATTATATACTTTAATTTTTTTTTTTATTACGAAAATATGTCAATCACCAGGGCTAATGTATCAAGACAGGTTTGTACTAAATAATTATATAAAATATTTAATGTCATTTTTTAAATAATTATTCATATCGGTCTCCTTGCAAAATTAATATTATATATAATAAATATATATATATAATAAATATTATATACAATAAATATCATATATAATAAATATTAAATATTAAAAATTGAAAGTATAAAATTCGATATGTTTCACTCATAACTCGAAGTATTTATTTTAAACTTTTAGCACTAATATTTTATTACATATTTTTATTGGGTTCTTGAATTTTCAACAGTTCAACATAGATTTGAATTATATATCTCATGCCAATTATATGAATATACAGTCGAATATTATCCTACGCTCGCGTAGCGAGTCGAAATTTGGATTGACCGAAGTCGCGCTAGATTTGATTAAATCTCAACCTCGTGTTCGTCATCCTTTGCAATCTGAATAATTTATTCCTTTGAACTCGTTGTAGAAGTTCGACACGATGATCGGGCCAATCACGGAGATTAGAACAGTTCCTGTCATTCGGCGTCAAGAGCGAGAGTCTGGAATTAGGGAAAGGAGCAATTTAATCCGCTCGACAGAGCTCCGGTGATCCTCTTTCGGAGAGAGAATCAAACTTTTATCAATGAGAAATATTACATAATTAATCGCGTCACATTTTCTCTCCCCTCCTCTCCGCGTCCCTCAAATTGGCACCGGGTTAGATAACATCGCGGCCCGATATTACGACTCGAATTGCATTCGTTGAGAAACGCCTGGCAAATATATGACACAAGTATAACGAGAATATCGTGTATCAATTCTTCATCCTTGTCGAACGAATACGTATAGTACGTAGATATGTAGACGACACTGAAATGCGTAGCATCATCTATCAAACATCGGCCTTCAATGTCCTAACCATCATCCTCTTCGATCCCTGCATTGGTCCTGATAGCGTAGTTAATTATCTGTTGCAAGGAAACCTTGCGCATGTGGTGCAGACACGATATTCAGTGGCACACATACACATTTGTGTATCTTATATCGTAACGAAGATGAGAAGTTTTCGGCATTAAAACTCCACTTTTTATCTTATCGCTGGCCCGTTGAAAGTTTCACGGGCCAGCGATAAGGATGTGCTCGCGAATAAGATGTATTTCTTCGCCAAAAAAAAAAAAAAAAAAAAAAAAAAAAGGCTCACGCCTAATTTCAGGTAGTTTGTGGAACGAACTGCAATTTTAATGGCAAATCCCTTTCACGAGTCCTGTCATCCTGTCCTCCCTTTCCGTCGCGAAACGAGCGGCATATGGGACAGGAAGAAGATATATTTTCGGCCTGGCTGGCAACTCTTGGCTGCGTCGTCCGCCAAGAGTGACGGGAATAAGGGAAGATGCATTCGCGCACGGTGCTTAGGCGAAAAGACAATTCCACAGGTTCGGCACGATCCCTTTCGCCGAGCAATTCCTCCGGGAAGATCGATCGTTCCCGAAGATCCTATAAAATTCCTTTGAGGGGGAGTTCGCGCGACGAAGGAGCCCCTCGTACCTCCTTCCAGTCTTCTAACGTGAAATTGATAGCACGAGTCGTCGTTTGCTAAAATTCAGACGTGCCCTAGTAAGTCCTCCGCTTCTTTAAGCTTGCCCATCTAATTTCTTATATTTTCAATCGGGAATAATATTTCCCCGTATTTTTGCATATCGTCGAAACTTGCAAATCTCATTTTCCGAGAGCTTCTCGTATCCATTCAGTCGAGCAGGTGCATCTTTATGACGTTGTAAGATAGTAATAATTTGCCTTGAATGAAATACGAGATCCACATTTCATTCTCTCTCTAGTAAGACTAGAGTCTCACGAAGCCGCGCTTATTAAAATCAATTTATGTAAATGCGCGTGATTTTCATGCGAAATTGATATATAAGATAAAATTATGTGTTATTGAGAGTTAATAAAGTGCCTCTACGCATAATAACGATATGCCGATAACACGGCATATATTACGATACATCGCTCTAGACGCGCACACTGAAACATATTGTTGAACTTTATTAGTACCACTTTATATATGGACAATGTGTGCGTTACGTGGAAGTTTATAATGATTATCGATAATTACGATCGCATTGCATTGCTGATGAGAGAATAATTGTGTCACGATGGTGAGGTCATGTGTTCCCGAGACGACTGTCGCAAGAAAACGTTAGATTTCATCAGACATAAACATCTGATTTGTGTATAGTTTTAATGAAACTTGCCGAAAGTGTCTGGATAATAAAACGGTGCGAAAATTTTTTTGTCCGGATAATTTTATGTAATTGCTCGGACTTAATTTATCCGGCTCTCGTATAACAGGTTCGCTTGTGAAAATTTTTATCGAAAATTGCTTAGTTAATTAATTCATTCCAATGATAAAACGGTCTCGGTTACAGCCACAACCACCATCATCTATTAAAGTTTAAGGCGACCTTAATCTCGCCTTCAATATATATATATAGGGTATTTCAGAAATAAAATGTCGGTGTAAAACAGCGCCGCCTCAGAACTAGCATATCGCGTAGCAAAAAAGAAAAAAAAAAAAAGAAAAAAAAAAAAAAAAAAGGGGCACAACCTAGACTAATGGAGGCCAACGTCATGTGAGATACTCGCTTTCCCGCATGTGTCACGCCGCGAGGATATAAAAGGCGGGAGGAGTAGGTGTCACATACCTGTCTAAGGAAACCGCGACTAGGCTGTATACGGAGGCCGCTACAGAGACGCCCTGTATATAAGCGACCGCCTTGCACATGAACCATCCCAGGATCCACGCTGAAACAGAGAAGTTCATAATTTATCGTTTCAAGTATCAAACTCAGAGCGGCCGCGCCGTGAAGGGCTTTTTAGGACAGGGCAACTTACGAGGGTCGAAATTCATGCTGTTCGGCAAAAAAACAAATGCAAAGTGTAGGAGAAGCACTTGGCGGAGATACCAATTATACCGCATAGTAAACAAAGCAAAAAACTAAGAAAATTATACAAAACGTGAATTTGCCTAAGGATGTATGTCAAAATGTTGACGTATAAATATTTTAATACAAAATAAATGCAAACGTCAAAGTAACCTGAAATAAATTTTTTGTAAAATCAACATATTTTTAATGATAAAATTAATTTGGAAAAATGTTAAATCCTGTCACTAATAATACGAAACATATCTGTTGTGTAAAATTAAAAATAAGTGCACATTGTATTATTTTTACATTTTTTTTTTCAGTTGTTTTAATAATTTAACACTTGAGTTCAATTAACACAACAGCAATATGTTAAATTAACACATGAATGTGTTAAATATTTAATACAAAAATTTTTATATATTTTTTAACTAGAAAACAAATTTTCCAATTGTGTGTGTGAAACCTGAGCACAATTCTTAACGATTTAAAATTATTTAAATTTAATGTGTGTTTTCGTATCAATTTCTATGCAAAATCGCGTATTATAACACTTATTAATAAATTTGACAAGGAAAAATTTGTCAAAATAAAAATTTTTATATGTATTAAAATTCTAATAAATATTTATACAAAAGAAACTTGATTCATATCCACTTGCTTGTTTAAAAGTTATTTATTAAAAAATGTAAACTACTTATAATAACCCAAAATCTTTATGCAAATTACTTGTTTTTCTCTGTGTTTTTGCAATTAATTTTAGAAAGTATTTACAATTAAAAATTCTTGTCATATAAATTTAAAAAATTAGGTATAGCTATTTTTCTTTTACAAAGACGTTAATAACCATATTATTTTGTAATACTTTAATTGTAATTCAAATTTATTTATTTGATTTTCCAAACAGTATAAACGTAAGAAATATGTTTACTTTTTTTAATTTTTACATTTTTTTTTGCAACAATTGTACAATCAAAACATCCTTAATCGCAGTGTAAAATTGATAAAATAAATAATTCCTCTTTTTTTCAAAAAAATTGTGTATATTACAAATATGGATTTTCTATTTTACATAAACTAATTTTTACAAACTAATTAGTAGGCCATTTAAAAATAAAGTTTCTACGCGAAGAGCGTTTCTACTTATTTTCTACGATATTTTAAATTAGGATCAATTAATCTAATATAAATAATAGAGTAAAAGAGAAATATTATATCAACCCCCGCAATGCACACAAAAATAATTAATATCTGCCAGATTTGCATTATTTAAATTTATCTTTATTGTAAAAAAAAAATATTGTTTTTTCTAATCTATATAAATACATAAATTATGATATAAAATGTATCATTTTTGCGTTCAAACTATTATATGCATTTTAAAAAAAAAAGTGATTACTCCCACGCGAAAGCTCGAGGATAAGAAAAACTCGAAACAATTTTCCCAACTAGGGTCATCGATCATTGTCCGCGATTGATGTCACGGTAAATAATTATCGTGGAAAGAGTTTAATAGCACAATAATAGAGTCAATGGAAAGTTTATCACGTTCTCAGAATAATACGTATTCAGGACTATATGGGAACGAGCGGAGAGGGAAGTCCCCGTCGAAGGAAAGGTCGTTCGTACAATCATCGAGCGATGCCTATCGTCATCGGGGTACAAATAGCGCGAAAACGGAACGTACACTTTATTTTTGATCAGACCCTACCCCTGTAATTTTCGCCAGTTGGCGGAGCCAAACTATTTTTGCGAAAACGTATTGCCGTTTTTTCAAGTCCCAAGGAAAAATAATCGTGCTATAAATTTTACGGGATAGAGAGGGGGACGGGATTCGCGATTCGAAACTGCAATAATGAATAACGCCAGGTGTAACTCGGTAAAGTAGTCAAGATAGGTGTTTCGAAATCCTTCCTTTTTATCGAATTCGATCGCTTTCTTTTAATCGAGCAACGACGACGACACGTCACCGCTCGAATCAGGCTCGGTGCGCGTGTTATTCGACACCGTATAGTACAAGTATTGTATGCACGGGGAGTGAATGGTGTGTACGCAACGAGGTCGCATAGAAAGGAACCTCCCGTGTGCTATTGCAAGCCGATAATTACTTGTTCCATCGAATACATAATTCTTCGATATCGATAAGGCGATCGAGTCGCCGGCTATCGCGTGCGTTAATACATCCACTTACGGTGGACTTGGAATTCGCTTCAAAACAAGGGTTTTATGCGCGTCAATACTCTTAATAAAAAGCATTCACGATCATTTCTGCAAATTAGGAATATAAATAATAAAATAATAATAATTTCTTTTCTTTTTTATTTATTTTTATTTTCTTATCACTATATGAAATCTGACTGAGAGAGTTTAGTGACATTTTTATTTTAAAGCGTAGCTGTTTGAAGTATTTACACACAATTAATATTGATTTTTCAAAATTTCCATAACAATACATTAAAATAAATTTTCTTCTACATATCCACCATTTAATGATAATTCTAATCGTTTTATTCCATAAAAGTAATTAACTCTTGAGCGAGCAAAGCATTCTTTTCATATATATATATAATATTAAATCAAATATATTATAAATTCCAGAAATTTTTTAAACACATACATGAGAATTTAAATAAAATGATCACGCATTTATATCGGATGTTTCGGAATTAAATGTCCTAATTTAAAATTATGGATATAATCTTTCTTATTTAACTTCAAAATAAATAAGAAAATTTCTTTAGAGATATGTATGCGCGAGCGCATTGTCCGGAAGATATTGCACTAATACAAATTTGTCTCTATAAATATATATCAATTTCACAAAAAAAAAAACAGAAATAATATATTAAAATATTACTGAAAAATAGTCTCGATTTCTTCAACGTTTTTCTAAATTAAACATTATTTTAAGCTTTCCATTTATTTTAATAAATATATACTGATAATAAATATTTATATAATAATGAATATGCGCTTATGACGTTTGTGCAGGGTTTTTTAATAAAAATGCTAATGCTGCTTTGTTTAATTCATTACAAAAAAAGAGTTAATTTTTTTAATTTACACACAAGCATGTGAAACAATTACATCTGCTCGCACGAGAGAAAGATGCCAAGCTCGTCTTCGTGTTCAAGGCTCTGAATAAAATTTATAATTATTTAAAAATTTTTTTGTAATAAAACCGTTGAAATACATTATTAATTTATTTATTACAACCCGATAATAATTTTATAAAATTCTATGCACAAAATGTTTAGGGATATTCATTTCTTGGATAGCATTTCTAGAGGCATGTGTTTAGAGATTTTCTGATTTATTTTGAGTTACCAAATTTATATTTTAATCCTAAAAGACATTCTGTAGATATAGTTTCACATAAAAAATAAAAGAGAGATTGTGGGAATAAAAGGAAATTAAAGAGACTTTGAAAAGTTTCGAAGTCGAATTCATCAATTCAATTTTCGGCTTCAAAGCTCGCGCGGAAAATTCGCTTTCCTTGAATGTTGGTTTGATTCGCGCGATATTCTCGGGTCGGTTATAACTTTTACACACACACACACACAATAAATGAGGACCTTCAAAATAACGTCAAAATCTCTCGACAAAAATATCGCGGTCATTGTCGCTCTAATAGGGAAGCGCGTCACGGATGACGGAAGTTGGATGGCGAAAGGAACTTTCGTAGAGATCTACTCTGGAAGTCTTCTTACACTCGGACACATCCCGACGAGACATTCGAAAAGTTTTTCACTGAATAATGCGCGGACATTTACGCGACTAGTGTGCCGGGGATACAATCTTCCGGAGGGCGGTCCACGATTTCGAGATAAACGCGGGAGTACTAGTTTAAGTTAAATCGACATCTTTGTTTCCTCTGAAAGCGCAAAGCTTGGCGCTTTTTTATTAAGATTCCGCGTGCCGGACAGTCAACAGTATCCGGAGCGGCAGGACATCGGGACTCACGCATCAGGGTCGTCGATGAGCTCCAGCGAATGAATAACCTGGAGTATGAAAAAGAGGTTCGCGTTACATATAAGCGTTTTATTAATCGTTTGTAGGTATGTATAATTACATAATCATCCCGCACGTGTGGTATTAGTATATTTTCCTTTCTGTTCCACAGCGGGAGAGAAGTATCGATTGCGCCACTTTACAAAGGCTAATGCAAGTGGAGAACCAGTTTCGTAACGCAACGTGTAATAACGATTGATAATGATGATAAACACACCCGGCCACACAACTAAGCAATTCGCACGTGTGTTTTTTTTTTTATTATTTCTTCGGCATTCAATATCATGCAGATTTTCTCTCAACGAGACAAGGCCGCCAATAAAGTTTCAACCAATGTTGCGTGATTATTTTATAAACATTTTTTTTCCATAATTTAAATTAACATTCTGGTCTCTCAATGATCTCTCCCGACTAACGTAAATTGACATATTAAATACATAGTTGCAAATGAAGGGACTCATTACTAATATTTTCTCTTTCTCGCAATTTATATCGATAATAATAATATGCATATAATTTTTCATTTAGAATTGTTATTTAATTTTTATGAAGACTTGTAGTTAATTATATCATACTAATTATATCATGTTGAATATTAAAAACTGAAACGATAATTGAAGAGTAATAATTGATCCATCTTTGTCAGTCTTTTTGCGCGTATTTTAATCAATTTTCTTATTCTTTTTACAACCTTATCTATCAAATTTGTTTATTAATAAAAATAATAGTTTATTGTTTTGAAAAATTATTTTTATTAAAAAAAAATATAAAAAGTGTATTCCGAAAAATGATTGAATTTTAAACAAGTATGAAACAACAAAATTCCTTCACTATGAAATAAAGACAAAATTCACTTGATGGAAGTTTTTCATTTTGTAACAACTCTTATCAAAATGGTTCATCAAATTCATAATTTATAACATTATAAAATTAATAATAAATAATAATATATATAATACAAATATTATAATAATAATGTAATGTAAATATAATATAATATAATATAATACAGTATAAATATAATAATAAATAATAATAAATATAATAATAAATAATTAAATATATATATATATATATATATATATAAATATAATAATGAATAATATAAATTAAATAAATATAAATAATATAATTATAAACAATAACAATAAATACTATATATATTTTATAATTATAATATTAATTATATTATCAAACAAATATTATCAAATAAATGCATAATAAAATACAAAAATAATAAATGCATAATTTTATAAAAATTATAAGTTTGAATAAAATTTTTTGAATCAATTGTTTTTGCACGATTCACGTTTTTTTCCCTAGAATTCTTTTTACAGTTTACTCATTCGAAATCTATCACGCGGGAGATCGAAAAAAACGATTTAAAGTTAAATGCATTTAAATGTAGCTGTCTCCCGGTGACAGAAGTCGAGTTAATCTCGAAAATGTCGTGCATTAATAACGCTTTTTCCTTGACGGCCTTCATTCGGCGCAAAAAAAAATGATCAAAAGGTCGCTCTTGATCGTTCACTATGGAAACAAGGTCCGGTCGGATCGGTTAATGATAAGCGCAAATTCATCGCAGAGTCACTGATTTTAAAATGTCAAATTTTTACACTCGCACACGCGCGTATATACGTATAGATGCAACGCATGTGCAATACCGTCTCTCCGCATATCACTTTCACTATCTAGGGTCTATTGGATAAGTCAATATGCTCTTTACTAAGTTTAATCTACGTTTAATCTAGCAGCAAAACAGCTGTGATCAACACTACGTCACACTTACATTTATAAATATTTTATTAATTTACCGAGATACGAAAAATAGCCTACAGTTTCCACAGCTGTTCAGAGAAGATAACATTATCACATCTAATTACGAGATAGACGAAATAGTGGCAGAAAAGAGTCTCTTTTTGTGTATTAATATATATATAAAATTTATATATATATATATATATTATATATATATATATATTCGAATCCGAATATATTTCTCTCATTGAGATTCAATTACTCTAAAGCATGTGTCTTAAAAGAGCATTCCAAAAGAGAGAATATCTTAATTAAAATTAAATATATCCATTAATAAATTTTTTTTGGAGCACCAACGTCTCTGAAATTATATCGAGAATATATAAATAAAATAATGACAGCAAACAAAAATGTGTCACGTTGTTATTTCTATCTTTCATTTCACAGTTTAGATTTTTAGATTGAGGATGAATCAATTTAAATGAGGAACTAGACGATAGATTAATTTAAGATCTGGGTCATCTTTAAAATTTCTTTAAAAATTTGCCTTCTTTCTCGAGATGGAATTTATATTATATATTGCGCGTGAGAATCGTTAAGAAAAGAGAATCCTAACCTATTCAAGCGTGTGACAGGAGCTCAAATAATATATTTGAAAAATTGGAATTAAAATACCTTTTTGAACATTTTCATTAATTTGAAAAAAATTGTTCCATAACAATCATTTTTTTTACTAAATATTTCTGAATAAATTAAAAAACACAAAATCCTTAAAAATTATCTGTAATAAAATTTTCTTGGAAATTCGTCTGTTGTGTTTTTTTTTTCTGGATTGTACAATTTCAACACTACGTTCTAGTCATCGAGTATGTTACATAAGGGGCGTTCAATAATACCTCGTTTGTCACAAGACGGCACGAAGAAGTAATCGTAAAGGCCGTGATGTTGCCATAGAGCGCCGAAGATGAGAGCGCGTCTTATGGGCTCGGATACCCGCTGACAGTGTCGTGGGCCGCAACACGTACTCGGACATATCGGAATCCTTCCTATATCGACGGTAGAATAAGAGAAAAACACTAAAGGGTAAAAGGGCAGGGAGGAGGGGGGGAGGGGAACGTCGTGTAATTGCCGTGCCATGAATCAGCAGTTGACATCTTTGCGTCGCGTAAATTTCGCAATTTCGCATCTCGCTCCGACTATTTATCTTCCACGTTCTATTTCATCATGCAAAAAACGATGCTGAAATGTTTCTCGATAATCCCCCAAAAATACACACAAGAAGATATTACACGCGAGTATGTAATTTGAAAAATTTAGCACGAATAAAATCGCTGAAGCGTCGCGAGAAAACGTATTATGTTGAAAAAGAAAAAAAAAAATTGAAAATTTGAAAATGTAATAATTTCCCTTACCTTGATAACGTTAAGATACAGTAAAATAATATTATGTGTATTAATAATTTTAATACAAAGATAGTTTATTATATCTATGACTATACCTATTGATATTGATTTCTATCTCATTCACTTACGATTTATCGGGAGACACTTCATCTCTTCAGAGCTCTCCGTTAAATGATAGAAATGCATAGTTCTATCCTTGTTTTAAAATTTATGTATCTTGTAATACGCAATGGCACGGATCTCAAATTTATGTCGTCTTGTATGCTGTTAAATTCAGCTTCTCGCGAGACAATATACGAGGTTCATAATTCGTACAGTTATCGAATGAACTTACGAAACGCATTATTTCCATTCTAATATTCGAACTCGGCGGTAAAAGACATTCGTCATTCCATTGAGAATAAAAAAGAGCGAAAAAATTTATTGTACGCTTCATGTGTCACTGAGAGGGAGAGAGAAAAGAGGAGAACAAAGAGATTCTAAATTTTAGGAAATAATGTTCTGTCAAAAATTAATGGGAGTCCTTCAAATAAAAAAACATAAACTCCTATATTCCCCCCTCTCCTCTTGAAGAGTTACATTCCACCCAAGAGAGAAGTAAAAATTAGATTTTCATTTCTTTTTCTAAATTTTAGAAAAAACAAAGTTTGATGAATGTTTTCCACTAGTAAAAAAGATATTTATTAATATTTTTTTAATCCTCGCATATTGTTATAAGAGGGAAAAACTAGCAACCCTTATTCATTTTTTCTTTTTTTTTTTAGAACTTTTTAATGGACTGGAATGTAATTATCTAAAAATATGCGTTAGAAAACTTGCTTGTTTTAGAAACTTTTTTATTTTTTTTATTTGCAACATCAATAGTTTTCAAAAAAAATAAAATACATTATCATGCACGATATTAAATGAGATAAGTTTCAAATTATGAGAAATTGAGTTTTTAAATAAAAAAAAAAAAAAAAAACAAGCAAAATAAAATTATAGTAAAAATTGGAAAAAAAAAACACAAAATTATAATAAACGTAGTTACATCCCTTTTAAAAGAATATAATTCTTCAGAGAGGAATGTAGGAATACATGTTTTTTGTATGAAAGACCCCCTTAATTTTTTCTACACAAAATCATCTTCTAAAATTCTTTTTATTTATTTAGAATCACCCTGTATACGTATTCGAGGTGAAGCATTGTCGAAGACGGAAAGACGGAATGAGGAATTGAAATTTTCACAATTCGGAACAGCGTGTCGGAGGACGGAATTTTCCTTTCTCCCTCCACCGTCAAATATACATAGTCGGATCCAGCGGAAGTGCATTGCAATAAGGCTTTGCGCACCGAGTGCGGATAACGTCTTGGATTTTACTATTTGCGAGAGACATTTCACTGAAAAAGTTCCGCGTCGAGATTCCTCGTGCGTAAATTACCCAGTTCTCTTGCGGCTCTATATATGTTACGCATGGAGCCATAAAAAAATTGTCATTGAAGGTATATAATCACCTGGCCGGAGAATTCTTATTAATTTAATTCGTTTTGGATAAAACTTAAGGATGTGTCATACGTCAAAACACTGACAAAAGCATGAAAATTTAATAGACTGACATTTCTTTTTAGATATATGCTTAAATCATTGTAATAATAAAATTTACTTTATTTATAATTATCACAAAATTTTTGAATGAATTTATGTATATCTGCCGTAAGGGAAAGAATTTATATCGCCAACAGTCATACCACGTTGTAAAGCACCAGTTCTCGTCCGATCACTGAAGTTAAGCAACGTTGGGCATGGTCAGTACTTGGATGGGTGACCGCCTGGGAACACCATGTACCGTTGGCACTACTTTTTTTTTTGTGCTAATTTCAAAATCTTATTGATATTATTTTTTTCAAATATATGCTTAAATCATTGTAATAATAAAATTTACTTTATAATCATCACAAAATTTTTGAATGAATTTATGTATATCTGCAGTAATGGAAAGATTTAATACCGCCAACAGTCATACCACGTTGTAAAGCACCAGTTCTCGTCCGATCACTGAAGTTAAGCAACGTTGGGCATGGTCAGTACTTGGATGGGTGACCGCCTGGGAACACCATGTACCGTTGGCTCTATTTCTTTTTTTTTTTTGCTAATTTTAACTGTTCTATTATTTCTTCTAAATATCTGTGCAAAACCTGAGAACAATTTTCTTAACGATTTGCAATTATTAAAATTTAAAATTAATATCAATTCTTATGAAAATTCGCGTATTCTAGCACTTATTCATAAATTTGAACGAAAAAACATTGTCAATGAAATAAAAATTTTAAGAAAAACTCAAATAAATATTTGTGCAAAACTTGATTAAGATCTACTCACGTGTTTAAATGTTATTTACTAAAAAGTGTAAAAAAAAATATTACTCTTTTTCTCTCTTTTTGCAAATTACGATTATAAATTAATATTTATGATTAAAAATTTTTGTTATAAATTAGAAAAAATATTAATTACAACTATTTTCTTTTACGAAAACGTTAAAGGCTATATTATTTTGTAATACTTTAATTTTTTTTATAATTCGGATTTATTTATTTCTTTTTCGAACAGTATAAACGTAAGAAATATTAAATATTAAATTTTAACAGCAAATTTTTTTGCTATTATTATACAGTCTTTTCAAAACATGTTATACATGACAATCACGGACAGGCGGCAAGGGACAAGTGCTATTCAGATTATAAGTATTGCGGAGATTTTAGTAGAAGTTATTTTCACGATCCAGATGAATATGATAAATATAAAAATTCCTTTAAATATCTCTGACCTTAATATTTTAATAAAGTATTAAAATTTATGGCGCGTATGAACTATTAAACTATATTAGAGATACTTCCGGGAGATATTTTCGCGCGTATCTGCACTTTGACTATCACGTTGGCTACAACGACAGTCGATCTTCGCTCGACGTCAATGAAATAGAAGGAATTTCAATCGAGAATCCGTGATCTCGTCGAAGCAACGATATCTCAGCACACCCCCTAGTCCGAGAACTGCCTTTTCCGAACCGGAAAAGTCACAGAGATTGATTCGCGCCGTGTCGGGCAATGTCCGTTTATCTTATCGATTCCTCTAGAGGAAACTTTCAAGCGGATTAGGTCAGCGGAAAATATACTTTGCCGCGTCCTACTTGAGCGGGCTAAGGTGGGAAAGGGACGAGCGACAAGAAACGGGAGTAATATGTCGCGTGACGATCAGGAATTCTCAGATCGATCTGAAATACACGTGTGTATATGCATGCAATTTTGTTTTCGTATGTCGTGATAATATCGGCAAGCGGGGAGCCTGGGAACCCCGCCGTTGTACTATTGCTTTAAATCACGCTTGCTGTCCGGTGGACATGGAACGATAATTATTACCGAAAATAGTGGAAGCGTAAGATAATGAGAATAGTATATGTATACAGGGTGTCTCAAAATTAAATGTCGAAATTTCTGGAATATTTAAAGAAAATTAAAAAAAAAAATTCTTTAAAAGTTAGTTCCTTTATTGAAGAAAATTACAAAAAAGAAATTAAAAAGTTCTTATCGCAGAAAAAAACAACATTAAAATTATCAGATTTATCGAAAAGCATCATGAGATAAAAATGTCCTGTTTATTTAAATATTTATTATTTTAATAAATAATAAATAAATGAAAATATAAGATAAGCCTAATTGTTTTAAGTTTTTTTGGCAAAAATTGTTTTGTTTTTTTCTTTGCAATTTTTTTCAAAAACGAACAAATCTAAAGAAACTTTTTTGTAAAGAACTCTAAAAAAGTTTATTTTCTTAGTTTATCGATCTCCTAGACGCTTCTAAAGTTTTGACATTTAATTTTGGGACACTCTGTAAATCTTCCTGGATTCTAATGAACAAAATTGTGTTTGATGACATGGCCACGAAAGCTTGCGATCGTTTTCAGATCTTGGAAATTTCTTAAAGTGAAATACATATCCACATATCGTTTGGGAAACAATATACACCTTGATGATTATTATATCGCAATTGCAATAAAATATATTAAATGTGCAATACATTTAATGCTTTTTATTTGTACTTGTATTGCATTTTTCAATAAACACTTTAAAGAAGAATAATTAAAAATAAAGGAATAAGAATAAATAAAAATTTGCATATGAAAAAATATATATCACAACAGCATACAGGATTAAAGCAATCATTAATAATATTGCAACTTGCCCGTATCAACTTTTTCATTATATCCGCAACAAAGTTTGCCGATAGAAAAAAAAAACGCCAAGATCAGACATGGAGCTAGACACGTCTGAACTTTGCGGCAAATTCATTTCTTCTAAAATTCATTAAGGAAGATGTTATAAGAAAAGAAAGAAAAGCAAAGCCGAAAGAAAAAGAGGGAGAGAGTCAAGACCAACAGGCAAATAAATCGCGAATAAATCCGGAATTTAATATACTTTACTTGAAAAAATAAGATAACTTTTTTTCTTCTTATCCTTTCAAACAGAATATAACAGAACTCGGGTTGCACTTTTATCGACAGTTTATTTGATAGAATATCTTTCCAAATTTGCCATCGTTTTTCTAGCTTATTATGCTCCAGGAAATTTTTCTCTCAAGAAATATGCGCCGTAGAGTTGTTATCCAGAGTGGCAACGTGGTTATTGGATTGCCGCGTGTGCAGGTGTTGGATGAATCATACTACATGTTTTGTCGAAAGTAATAAAGCATAACAACAAATAATAGTATTTTAGACCACAAGACAAATATCCCTAATCAAATATCCCTATCAAAAAAATATTTATTTTATTAATATTTAATTAATTATTGAAGAACCATTAGTGCTTGAATATTTCTAGAGAAACAAGTGTCAGGAAATTTAAAATAAATTTTTATTAAAGTGACGCAATATAGAAAATTTTTATATCAGCTAGCTCAATTGATATTAAATTGCTGAAACATTTTGAAATCTCCGATACTCTCATAGAAGTAACAACGAGAAGTACAATCGAAGAAAGACAGGAAGAAGGAAACATATGGTCAACATCATCGTCGAAATTTAAGATGATTCAAATATTCGTCATTATGTGCAGCTGACGAATTCTATTATAATATTATAATATATCGCGAAGCATTCTCATCGACAGTTTGAGAAATCGTTTGTCGAGGAACCATTGATATATAGAAAGTATATCAATCATAAATTTGTATGAAAACAATTAAACAAATTTGAACATAAAAAATCTATAATATTTATTGAATATTTTTAATTTAAACTTTCAAAAAATTGATACTTGAACAGAGAAAGAGAGAGAGAGAGAGAGAAAGATGGAAGAGATCTTATTAGTTGCGTTCAATTTTAGCTACTTAAATGTTTGAAGTATATAGAGCATCCCAGAATTAGATCGACGAACTTCAGGTGGTTATAAAGAACACCAAATCAAACAATAAACCTGTATCCAAATGAGCCTCTTTGACTAAAATAAGACTCTTTGATTAAAAGATAAAAGACTAGCAAGAGCAAAAATCTTTAAAACAAATTATTTTTTCAAAATTTTATTAATGTGATTAAGTAGAGGGATTTTTATCATGAAATTTTTGTATAAAACATTTTTTGACATCTCAAATAATTTTCGAGAAAAGCAAAAAGTCGCTCTACATATGATTTCATCCCTTAGAATGTTTTCAGGCCTCAACTGGACATTTCTAAATTTATCTATTTATCTTCCCTATATTTCCTAATGCCAAATGTCAGTTGCCGACACAGATTTGACGAAATTAATTTGTTTTGGTGTCCTTTGTAATCTAAGTATCCCATATAACCTAAAGTTTATCAATTTAATTTTGAGACACCCTGTATAGTCCTTTAAAGTAACGAAAGTCAGTTGGGGTATTAATAACGGCACGGCAAGGGATGATACATTTATAGAAAAAATGCATGAATAACGAACGAAGAAGGCTCGCGCTCTCTCGATGGTGGATCCGAACGTAGGGCTCTGATCTAGATTACGCGAGCACGCGGGGTTCGGTGGTGCGGTAGCCTCTATGTAGGACAACCCCGGTGTTATATAGTCCCGTTCTGCGACTGCGTGAGACCTCTCCTCGGGACACTGCCCCGGTTTCAAATACCTTCAAGGTCTCCCGCTGGCGCGGCACCGCGACACGATCCCTTCCCGCCCGCCCGATGCCAGGTGCTATAGGAAAACGGTAGCATCGCTCAGCCGGGTTAATCGAGTTTTCCACCACTCGGGTTTCTCGATATTTTCCGGTGACGAGAACGGCCGTCCGCGATGTTGAATAAAAAATGTTGTGTTTACACATGATTGACGGGGGATCGCTACGAGAGCAGATTCGACATTGTGTCGACGTGAATTGAGTCACAGAGTACATTGTTTACAATCTACCACACTGATTTTAAACGTATTCACGCTTTAGTTTCTTCTTTTAGTTTCTTTCGTATAAATATTCTGGTAACCTTGTAAGCGGTATCTTCAGTGAAAGTCTAATCGAAAATTTTATTTTTTTTTCAGTTCCAAATGAAGGCATCTCAATGTAAACTTCTATTAAATTAAAAATTCTAAATGCAAAAGTCCTTAATATCATAAAATTATCAAGATTGTGTGAAGATTATTCTGACGCCGATTATACTTTTGATGTATAATCTTAGCACTTGTCGTCGCGCTTTCGCCTTTCCCTCTCACATGTTGTGAACCAGCTCCAATCTGGCCTTGGCTGGATGCACGCATCCCCGATTACAACACTATATCACATTCCCCCGGTTTATCGCCGGGTCACCAATTCCTACATGTTCATTATTTCGTAACCCAGAATCGATTGCAGGTGCAATCCAGTTAAACTACATAGCAGCCTGTCATGTTTGGGATGGGTTTGAGATTTTCTTTTTAATTAATTAACAAAAATTTCTCTTTCAGACACACAGTTAGTTTCCCGAATCACCTTCGCCTACGTATGTCGGGTCAGAATTTCGCGCGGAGGTAGAGGGGAATAGGAGGAAGAAGGACCGGGGTATGCGAAGCGAACGAGGGAGGTAGTGACCTAGTACAAGTGGCCGAGATGCATGACCCGAATACCGGCGCTGTACAGGTGTACGCTGGTGGTGTGTCCCATTGGCCTCTACCCTCTTCGAGGCTTCAAAGTGGCTTCAAACACGCCGGCCCGAGGTCGGGGGAAAAGAGTCCCGAGGGAGATACGCGAAGACAGAATGCCGTCTCGATCCTTATCGCGCGATATCGGTAATAAAAGATCCTATCCCGGCTATTAAGCACGAAAGAATGTTGGTATAAAGTCAGTCCTCGATGATGAGGCTGACGTCGGGCCTTTATCCTTGATCGAATACATAGTCTATTATGTAACTGAAGCAGTTCATCAAGATTATAGCGACCGGCTATAATCTCAATGACAGCACGAACGATAGATTTATTATATCGTGCATATGCCTCTGTTTGTGACATCAATACGTGAAGATAAATCAAGATACATGAAGATAAATAAATTACTTTATTAATATTATTAATCGTTGCTTATGTCTCTCTCGCATCAATGTATAAAGTGATGGAGAAAAATTAATTAAAATTTTAGTCATAAATTTTTTTCAGAAAGAGAAAGAAGGATGTCACACTTTAAAACTTCCAAAAATCGATTTTAGTTCAATTATTGAGTGACTCATAATTTTTAAGTATCAAAAATAAAGTTGCATTTTCTCGAAATATAATTAAATGATTTATCGTCTGTGTAGTGAGTTAATAGTGAGAAAAACTGACCGATTTATATTACGCATCCGTAAAATTATTCCCCAAATCCTTTTTAAATCGAGGAGTCCACCGGCGCCGTTACAGCTATCGCGATTACAGTACCGGCTTGATTTATGTTCGTCCTTGGCAAACAGCAAATCCACACGCGCGTCTCTCGCAACGAATTTCCGGATAATAGCTGCCGCAGAGTCGGTGTCGCGCAAGTTGCGGTCGTCGAAACAGCGGCGTTCGAACAACGCTAACACTGACATCCGCGCCATAGTCGTTCCGCAAAGCACAGCCGGATGGCATCTTCACCTTCACGTGCGCCTTTGGCTCTCTTGTAGAACGTGAATTAGTGCTTTCATCCAAAATATATGGAAGAAGAGGGCGGAGCGCATCTGTCATATGACAGAGCGGGGCGGTTTGCTTACGACCGTATAACACGGCGGAATACCGTGCATGAAATTGCGACTAGAAATCTCGATCTGAAACTCTGAAGATGACTATCAAAAGAAAGAAAGAGAGAGAAAGAGACTATCGCGCGGAAGATATCGGCTACGTCTATCGTAATGATCCAAGTTTACGATATATATGTCATTGTAGTAGCTCTCCGTAAAACTCCATCCTCTTCAATGGGACAACTTTTAAATGAAGATAGAAAGTTATTAAAATCCCTGAAACGTTCAGCCCTTTTACGAGAGATTTGTTCTCTTCAACCTGCGCTCTTTAAAATCTTATTAGGACTGTAATACTTGGTCGTAATACTTGGCACGCGCGATACATCTGTCAGATGTCAGCTGTCAACTGTTAACTGTCAGTCACGAGGCGAGCAAACCGGGCGTGTTCTCATGGATATAAATATGTATTTCAAATATATATATTTCAATTCTCAAAACAAAAAAGAGATCGTTAATTCCTCCACACCATATGGTACGAATAAATTTATTAATGATTATCGGACGAAACATATATTCATACTATATATTCAGTGTCCAATACAGAAAATAATTGTTTTTATTAAAAAGTATGCAATTATTTGCACTATATTTCTTTATAACAATTATTTATTTTTTTTTACATTATTTGATTCATCTTATTATTCTGTACATAAAAGTATTACGATCCAATTATCGAAAACTAAATAATTTACGAGATATTTTATATTTTATACTAAAATATGTTAAATTAAGATTAAAATAACTCAAAAAATACTTTACTATAATGTTTCAAAAAGCTCTCGAGATAAGCTACGAGAATATGAAATAAAAAGTGGGGATTTTTATTTTAAAATTTTAAGTTGATCTTCACCTGACTTTAACAATGCCACCTATGGTCAAATTAAAAGTGTCATTAAATGCGTCTTTTTAAGCCTTACAATTTTTGTCTGAAATATTTTTCTCTAAAATGCAACGTTTACGAAATATTTGAGTGTATCCAGACTTTTGACACACTCTGTATACACATGTGTATATACCTGTACCTGTCTGTACTATCGAGACCACAAATCGTGCAGATATCCGCTCGTCTGTGACCCAAATACGTAATTATCTTTTCGCGTGGCACGACCTTGGACGGATCAAGTCTAAACTGGGCCATGTCTCTGTATCTGACTAGGTTCACTTGCGACGAGTCACCTGTTCGATCGCTTTCGCGGGTTTCCACCGCGAAAGTTCAAGGAACCCGAGAATGTAGGATGGAATTTCTCCAAGATCGATTTAATTCTTTCTAAATAAGGATATAACGTTCGACATGGATTATCAAGAGATATAATCCAGCTAATGATTTAAAATGTCTGAGAATAATGTTTTTAGAGGAATCTTAGACAAATTCTTTCGGGGGCGTAGAAAAAGCGAGAGAGACAAATTGAAATATCGTCGCTTGCGGACTCTCCATCGAGAACGAAAAAAAAGGTACGCCGTCGGCTAATCACCCTCAGGTAAACTCGTGGCCGGCCCGGCGATCATCCCCCTCTTTCACCGTCGCCCCTTCCAACCCCACCGTCAACTAGGACGCCGACCTAGTTAGTTCACCTGTAGACACACGGTGCCAACACACCCAGATGCAGGTCTGCAAAACATACCACCCTGGTAGATACACGCACTTAATCCTTCGTTCGACAAAAAGCGCCCCGCCAAACTCTTCCTTATTGTAGCGTCGCGATATCACGCGCACGCATGCACGCACAATCTTACTGCGTGACTCATTTTCAACAGATTCAACGTGATTGATTAGTTTTAGGTTTTTACAAAGGACGCTTAGCAAAATCGAAAAAGCGAAATAGCACTTTCTCATGTCGATGTCACATTCGACGAGATATAATGTGGTTTACCAAAAATATTAATAGAAAAAAAAAAAAAAATATATATATATATATATAAATTAATAAATTAATTTTCTAACAATATAGTTAATTTTGAATAAAAAATAAAATACTGAATATAAAATAAAACACATCAAAATAGCTTTCTTGAAATTTCAAACTTTCCGAAATTGTGACGCAATACAATTTGGAATTTAAAAAAAAAAATATTCTTAATTAAACTAAATTATTAAAAAATGACAGAGGACAGAGATAACTCGATCGATCGTGCCGAATTAATCGGCGAAGCAATTCTTATCAATCAATCCCATTGTCACTGAAAAACGAGGTCACGATTATGGAAATAATAATCTTTGAAAAAAATATTTATTTAATGCACTGGGCTAGAAATTAAAAAGACCAAGTTTTCTAAAACTGAAAAAACAAATAAGTAAAAAATCGATATATTTGAATAAAAAACTGTCCTTTTGATAATTTTGACAGATAGTGCCAGTTTTCTACAAACAAAAGATGGTATAGGAATTAAATTAATTTTGTTTATCGGGTCAGTAAACAATTTCAGTGGATATAGCTAAGCTGATTACTACTTCATTTGTTTAATCAGTTGAATTTGAATATTTTAAAATAGGTTAATTTTGATTTTTATAATTCAATAGTACTTTTTAATGGTCTTTAATTTTGTTTTATAAAAAAAAGAAATCAACTTTCAAGCATAATTAATTTGTTTTTTTTTTTTTTTTTTTTTTTGGTTATTTTATGGACTAGAAATGAGAACACATGAAATCTGATATTTAATTTTTAATAAATTTGATGCTTTTTTTTCAAAGTCGTGCCTCACAGTTTAATAAATAAGCATGAAAATTAGATTTTTGCTATAAATTTTTGAAAATGGACATTCTGAGTAATTAATGAGGTAGAAAAATCCATTTTTGGGAGAGTAAAAAACGATTTTTTTGTCAAAGTTTCTGTTTTTTTACTACTCTTTTAATCTCTAATCACGATACGCAAAGTCAAGAAAAATAAACGCTCGCGGAACGTCGAAGAGGGTAGAACGATGAGTCGTTAACGGGGTCGAAGTCGGCGAGGGTTGGAGTTTGATCGGCCGATGTAGGCCAGGCGAGAGTGTTGGTCCCCCTCTTGCCTTGACACGAATACAGGTTATACGGATATCGGTTTGGGTCAGGTTATCGGTGGGCTGCGCTTTTGAAATTCTATACGAAGCGGCGGATATACAGGGTGTCCTAAAAATTTTGACACACCCGAAGTACGAAGGTAGATTGGGTCAAACTGAGTCGAGAAGTCCTATACCATTTTGCAAAATTTGCAATAGTTTTTGCGTTAATAATTAAAATATTGCTTATCAACACACTCATTAGCTCACATATTTTAATTAATAACGCTAAAACTATTGCAAATTTTGCAAAAAGGTATAGGACTTTTCGACTCAGTTTGGCCCAATCTACCTTCACATTTCGGGTGTGTCAAAATTTTAAGACACCCTGTATACACGTAAGATAAATTCAAGAGACGGACGACACGTCCGATCTGATCGCACTGGTAATTCAAGGGATATACACACACATCGTCCCTAAAGGAGTGGAAAAATTTTTGACCGTCTCGAGCCAGCTTGCTTTCTCAAATTAAGTTCCTCGGATCTTTGGATTCTCGACGTAAAATTAGAGAGAGAATTATCGTGCAGCTCCGCTATACTTTATCATCGCGTAGAATTAGGAGGGGTGGTGGGGGGAGGGAGGGGAGGGGAGGGGAGGGGATTAACGGATGAGTTCTCCAGAACCGGGGTGAAGCTCGCTCTCTCTCGTCTAACTTCAAATGATTTTGGCACGATCTTCGCCGAGATCGGCTCCCTTCCCATTTTTAAACATCCAAGTGCGGACTTGTGAGTTTGCATACATTGTGGGTCGTGTAGAACGGCAAATCCGCAAGTTATACAGATCTAATCTACATACAGTGAAAATGATCGCGTGATCTATTTCGCTCTCTATCGTGTACACACTCGAGTTTTATCGACTCCATTTATATAACTCGACGTGTACAAAGCGTCCCAGAATGATACACATGATATCTCCCGCAGAGTCTCTAATCTTAATTTTAAAGTCAGATTCTCCGCTGAATTCGAGTTTCCCTTATATATAACGCAAACGCTATTGCGAATTTTGCAAAATGATTCGACTCAATTTGGCCCAATCTATCTTCACACTTCGGATGTGTCAAAATTTTTAAGACACCCTGTATATATATATAAATATATATATATATATATATATACATTACGGAAAGTTCAGTCGAACACTATATGTGAGACATAAATGATTTTGCTTACAAAGTTTAATTGAACTATCTTTCACGATATATTTTTTATTATTTAATAATAAATTTTTAAATTAAAAAAATGTAAAAATTAAAAAAAATGTAAATGAGAAACATATCTATTTATTAAAAATTAAATTAGTCTAAGACTCAGACTATTGTTTCCAATCTTGTCTTTATTTATTAAAATTTTTAATTATTTAAAAAATTTTTAAACTTTTAAAATCAAGATTGTTATTCTCGATATTCTGCAATTAGATTTGAAAAGATGCGAGATAACAAGCTCAACAGCAGGCAATGTAAACAAAGAGAAAGTACATTGTTTGACGTGAGAAAAAAAGGGCGGAATTTACATTGCCCTCGAAATAAAGAATAACGTCGATTAAAGTTTTTTTTCTCCTACGATATTTTTCTCGAGAACATATGTCGAGTCGCACGACGCATTACTTTCAGATGTGTTTAATGTCAATGCGTGACATCGCTCATTGTTTCGCTTAATAAAGCGTCTGTAATTATTTCGCGTCTTGATGGCGACATTCGCCGCTCGCACATTTGATTATAAGACGACACCAGTTGTGTACACCGTGTCGGATCTACGTCTTTTCAGCTGAGGAAACATCGCGACATTACTTTTCATTTCTTACCAAGCTGCATTCATTCGACCGGAAATTGCACTAAGGTCGCGATCAATTCTACTCCCTTAATATATATATAAATTAACCTTTGTCTCCGTTTATGTAAACGTCAGATTAGGAATGTATGTGTCATATGTCCAAACAGAATCATGAAAATATCGTAGATTGTTTTATTATTTCTTCTGAGAATTATCTGCAAAATCTCAGCACAATTTTCTTAATTTTGAGGATTATTATTTAAGTTTAAAGTTAGTATTGTGATTTTTATATAAAATCGCGTATAGTAGCACTCATTGATAAATATGATAAAGAAAAGACATTGCCAAGAAAATAAAAATTTTCACATATATTAAGAAAATTGTAATAAATATTTGTGCAAAACTTGATTTGATTACTTACTCGTTTAAAAGTTATTTATTAAAAATTGTAAAAAAATATTATTTTTCTCTTTCTGCAAAAATATTAATTACAACTATTTTTTTACAAAGATATTAAAACCCATATTTTGTGATACTTATTTTGTAATACTTTGTAATTCTATTTATAATCCGGTTTATTTATTTGATTTTTTAAACACTATAAATATAAAAAATGTTTTCTTTTCTTAATTTTTACAGGTTTTTGCTTCTATTGTACGGCCAAAACCATCTTTAACAAATGTTTAAATTAATATTCTATATTATTATATAAAAGCTTCTTACAAATTCATCAATATTCTTTCATTATTGATTAATAATCATTTAAAAAACGTCGAGAAGTCGGAGACGTCGGATGAGAACGATAATTGCATTTCGTACAGCAAATGCGTTTCTTCCCTTTATCTCGACACGATATTTTCTCTTACACGAGTCTCGATTTATTGAACAGCCTTGCTGTTGGAAAATTAATTTTAACTCGTTTAGAAAACAGAGACGAGTCCATAATAAAAATGTCGATAAGATGTTTATACGATAAATATCTCAATTTTACAGCTTGATTTATTAGCAACATTAGATATATGTGGTAAAAATTGATTTTAGATCGTTTAAAAATAGTCGAGCCGATAAAAGATGGGAATTACAGTTTTGCGCACAAGTGGAATATAAATCTTTTTTCGCGATTCAACTTTATAGCCTCGCTCGATTTATTAATAGCATGACTTATGTCGAGCTAATTTTCTTCTCTCCAGTGCGCGCCCCGCAAATGCAAATGTAAGTTCTTGAGATAATAGACTTAATGTATATATATATATATATATATATATATATATATATATATATACATTAAGTCTATTATATATTATACATTATATATTATATATATAACACATCACTCAATAAGTCCCCGGTCTGACACATAATGACAATTGTTGACAGATCCACGTGATTTCTAAAAAAAAATTTGTTTTTCTTAGTTAGATCGGAGACTTATTAAGTGATGTGTTATATATATATATATATATATATATATATATATATATATACATGTACATAGTCTCCGGTCTAACTAAGAAA